>CAJNSZ010000054.1:188877-200903 GCA_905329745.1 Rotaria sp. Silwood2 | reverse complement strand
GCAAAGTTTCAGGTCGAAATTCGAAAATATGATTTTGCTGTAGAACTAGGGTCCAGCAGGAAAAATCCACTAAAACTTCGATATCTCTGTCAAATCTCAATATGGGCACGAATCCTTTGGAGGTTTCTCTAATCTAGTGGTCCCCTACCTAATGGGCAACATATGAGCTCAAAAGCTTTTAATCACTTGGGAACGTTCCCTCGTTAGGCGAAAATGCTAATTGACTCAAATAATTGACATAGATACAAAAGAAAAGAATAGTAGTTTGAAAGACATAATCAAGTCTATTTATTTGTTGTATATAGAAATGTTAGTTACGAATATATATTATCAAACGATGTAGGTGTATACTATAATTTAATTATTCTTTGATAGGTTCAACACATTTTTTATCGCTGTTAATTTACAACATTATACAAATCCTTTGATATGATAAGTTTAATAATAAAAAGATATTTTAGTTTTTAACGATATACATATATTAGAAAAATAAAGCATAATTTGTAATAATCTCGAGATTAGTGAGTGAGTTCTGCCTATTATTTCTTTTGCATCTGTTTAACTTATTCCTTTCAAATAAAATTTTTTTTAATGAAAAGATTTGTTATCCTTTTATTATAAAGTTGTTCGATTAATAATCAGGTTTTGGTCGTCTAATTTCGATAGATACACTCAGGATATGAAATTTTAATCTTTCAAGCATGAATTATATTTTTATCGTTTAAAATTCACTTCCTGTTTTTAACGGATAAATGATCTTTGAATATGTGTGAATAGATTAAATATAGAGAAAGTGGCTAAGATGGAAAATAGAAATATAAATAGCTTGCCCAAAAACGAACATTAGATTAAAAGTTTTCTTATTTGATTTCGACTTTGGTATAATAAACTTGTATTCATGCAAAAAAAAATTGCTATGAAAAATTAATTTGAAATCGATAACAATAAAAAAAATAATCAAAACTATCGAAGTTTCATCGATTATTCTGATTAATTTTGTTTAAAATCGCTTATAAGGATGGATGTAGGGTGTGGGTTTGGATGAAGTGTTGTATTCTCTTCATTTAAATCCACACCCACACTCTCATGTCAACTATTGTTACATATGCCTTCAAGGCATGAACCACATCTAGTTCTTCGCCAACAAGAGACAGTTTTAGATCATTTATATCGTTTTGAATCTGATTTATCACTCACATCGATAAACTTCAATGTCTAGCAGCGAAATTGACGATTTGTAGCATGGATTCTTCTCGTACACAATAAGATTGCAGCACTTCCGCATCGTCATCGAGAACATCTTCGTTGAAAGCAAAGAACACTTCTTTGCATATCTTCTTCATAAGATATCTTTGTACCAAGAAGTTGATTCAGTTATTCGATGATGATAAAAGGCTGGACCTCAAGCTCATGAGTTCATCCCAATCCAGTAATCGTTTGAATGTATGTTTTTATTTCTCGTTTAATACAACATTTTAGTCACTATCTTAGTATTGATTCACTCAAAATTACAGAAAATTCGTTTTGAACGAATTCATCAATTACACTGAATGAAGCTGTTATGATCGAAAATCAACTTACTTTTATTAACTCAGATTGTATGAACAATTTTTTTTTTGTTCATTCGTGCAATGTTACAAAGACAAATATTAATCTAAAATCAGAATAATGTAAAACACAGTCGTTACTACATTTTTTTATCTGCGTGAGAGTTCTTTCAGAGAGTATCATTTAGAAAAAAAACTCGTAAGAGATTTTTATTTACTTAAATGTATATATAAACTATGTAGAACACGTTTTATTCTCTGCATCGTCAAAAAACGTCCATAATCGTCGAGGATTAACTGATTCTTGACTTTTGATAATAATTGGAGAAAAGTTTTATCTTATCTGATTCAGCTAAATAAAACCGGGTTCAGAATTAGACTCTATTAGAACCGAAAAACCTGAATCCGAATCTTATTGGATGAGTGTGCGTGATATTAGGAACTACATCAAGATCTCACACTCACATGCACATTGAGAATCGAATCAGAGTCGACTTTTTAAATACAGTATGTAAAAGGGATAAATGTAATTGAAAAAAATCAAAATAATTATACTTTGATGAGTCTATTCAAAGATTCTAGTGAGTCATCGATATTAACATAATTAACTTTTTTTTTGTGTTTATATTTTAAAAAACGGATAAGAGTCACAAACGACTTTTTCCCCATTAAAATAAAGAAAAAGTCATTTGAATGTAACTTGAAATTCGATGTTCTGTGGGACATCACGTAATTCATTCTGTATTTCCATTATCTTCTGTGGCACTTGTTCGTCTGATAGAATACATCCGAGCACTTGTAGCGTTACTTTCTTCAATAGATGGCAATCATTTATCAACCTTCTCCATTCATTTAAATCTAATAATTTCTCGACATTGTTACTATTAGTTAACAGTCGAACATATCGAATATTGTACATATATTTGATAAAATCAATTATTGTCATCAGAAAACATGAAGGGTGATGTTGTAAACAATCGTTCATTGAAGGTAACGGAAATTCACTCATATCAAGAAGAAAATATTGAATTGTAAATTGCTTCAGCTTTGTCTCATTGAAACCATGTATACCGGTATGATGGCAAAGTGCTCCTGCACAATGAACTTCTAATATTTTAATTGAACTTTGAAGGTTTTCGAAGATAGTACTCAAAAAACTAAAACTAACTTCATTATCATACCAGAGAGAAAGTCGGATCAATCTTGGAAAACATTTTGCAGAATTATTGATGACCTTTAGTTGTTGATAGTTGATAAGAGTCAATGAGATGACATTGGTAAAAATGCTCAATGAGTTTAATTCTGACCGTGTCTGATACCAAGATGTATTAAGACGTAAGGAAACAATTTGTTCAGACTTGAGTTTTCGAAGAATCACGTTAATAAATACATCAGAAGGGTCACAAATCTCTACTCTTGTTTCATATCGACATAGTAAAGGAAGAATATTAGTGGAAAATACATTGATTGCATCGTTTAATGTGAGATATTTGATTATTTTAAGAAAGATAATCGTCAAAGCATCATTCTTGGTAAAGAAGTCGAATGGTTGAAGCTAAATGAAGAAGAAATACATATATGAGTTTGTGGTGATTGTTTCAATCTCTAAGAATGGCTCTTTTTTATGTTTATTAAAACTGATCAGTTATTTAAAACAACAACTCACTAAATCTTCTTCATTCTTATCACATTCTTCTTTAAAAACGGCTAATTCCTTGAGTACAAGTTCTTCACTAGATTTCTGTTTGGTTCGTATCAAAGTATCACCTTTGAGCAATAATTTGAATTGATATTCCGATATGAACGAACTATTCTTTTTCTCTACAAAAAGTCGCATGATTCCAATCAGCATTGGACATTGATCCATCGTAAAATCCTTCAGAATTAGTTCAGTGGAGAACATTTTTTTCCAAATTTTCTCCAATCTAATAAAAAAATAAATAAATAATTACTTGACTAACAGATATTTAACATAATGTCGTTTCAAATTATCTCATTTCTTTACGAGAAATAATTATGATTCAAGAAAAAAATACGTTTTCTATTGAACGAATATTTTAGATTTTGATAAACACATTTTAATATTGACTTTGTATATTATGATATTATAAATTACTTACGTGTTTCTATTCGATTCTAAAGTAACATCCCATGGCCACACAATATAATTGTCAAGTAAATAATCGATAATACTTGCCGAACACAATATACTTTTACAGAATATGTTACTAAACACGCTTTTATCATTATGTATATAGACAAGTACTGGACGACGCTGAATTAAAATACATTTGTATATTTTATAAAATCATAAGAAAAGATCTAAACGAACTTCTTTAATCACTGCCAAATCAAATGCTGCCTTACATGCACTTTGAAGAGAACCCACGAAAAATACTGGACAAGCATTATAACGTCGTTCGAAATATTTGTGAAAAGATTCAATGCCAAGAACTTCGTTTTGATATTCTTTGGGAACTGTTAAACGATATATCAATTTTAAAAAAATCATCTCGTGTTTGTTATAACTGAAGGACAACTTACAAGGAGTAGGAGGTGTGACAAAATCTTCATCGTCAAGCATGTCATTGTCAGCTGCTTCTGGGTTATTATTCGACATACAGAAATGAATAGAATTGTTTCTAAAGACTTCAATCTAAAACTAGTCTATTAATACAGATCTGACAATTTCATATTTCTTGAAAGTTTTGTAGTTGCAAAATTAAAAGAAATAAGAAATGCTTATTTTATGTAAAATTAAAAAACAAGCGTACCATTATGACTAGTATTTTTTATCAATAGAAGAAATGAAGAAAAAAAATCAAACGCTCAAATGTTTGGTACTGATTTGAAGAAAAAGAAAATGATGCTGTCGGTTCTTTTTTTTTATTGATTTTATATCGAGAAATATATTAGTAAAAAAAACCATTTTTATTCTTCGAACAACATAAAATACATTATGCATTTAGTTGAAAACATTTTTGTATTTAACGACAGCGACTGAGAAAGAGAAGCCAAAACCTACATGCTCCGTTTTTATTGCTTCTCAAAATTATAGGAAAAAAGTACATTTTTTAAGCACTTCTGTTTCTGTGCATTGCAAGAAAGAAAAAAAACTTGTATAAGAAAAACAAATAGACAAAGTGTCCTGGGTGTGGGTGGGTGTGGATACCCTGATCTATTTACCCACCCGATCCTACACAAGCATCCACACCCACATCCACACCCGAAGAACACAACCATCACGTCTACCAATTATTACAACCTAAAGACAAGTAACGCGACGCAAACGTCGCTAACCCTCTACTGAAAGGAACTGCGACGTGGTGCATCCCGTATGTGAACAACTAGCTGCAGGCCTACTATTCTCACATATACTTAAGGAAACAAATATTAAAGGAGTAGTCGATAGACATGTGTATGTATGATAAAGTTTCTAAAAAGACTCAAGAATGTGAACCAATCAGTTTGAAAACATTATCGAAAATTGATGAGTATCTACTCGCGTTTAAAACTAGTTTTTCAGAAGAATGCCTTAGAAAACAGGTAACGCTCATCTGTGTGACTCGCTTAATCCTCGACTGAATAATTCACTTGTTCGTTAGTTTTTGTTGCTAGACCAGCTTTTCAATAGATAGCCGCTGATATCTGCAAATGACTATGTTTTAGTGCAAAAGTTAATAAAAGCATACCCATCGTCATGTCCACAATCGTTTATTTTCTTATGATACTATTTGGCATCCTATTCATTCATTTTAACTAACAGTTTAAGAATATCTACCTGAAATTTTTTTACAGATAAACACATCCATAAATGTATTAACCTGTGTTTGAACTGGTAGTACAATGATNACACCCCCCCCCACACCCACCCCCCACACCCCACACCCCACCCACACTCACACCCACACCCACACCCACCCCCACCCACCCCCCACACCCCACACCCCACCCACACCCACACCCACACCCACACCCACACCCACACCCCACACCCCACACCCACACCCACACCCACACCCAAGATATTGACGATTAAGGAAAAGTCATGACGTTGTTCGAATGATAATCTGAGATTGGAGCGAAATTTGAGTGGAATTTGTTTACAAGAGAACAAGCATTTTTTATATCAATTTCAAAAGAACTATGGCAGAGTTTGCTTGAGTTCGAAGCAAGAACATGTATCAGTTTAAAGTAAACGATTGTCTTTGATTTCTCCGTCGAGTTTATGATTAAGATGGAATTTCTTGTAATACTCAATCGTTCCTTTTTCGTTAAAGGTTCAACATGGTGATTCGACGACAAACAATTCTTTGATTTAGTTCTTCGAGTATTTGATACCAATGTCGGACAGCCGAAAAAAGAACGACGAATATTTCTTTTCTGTTGCTTTTTGAAAAGAAACCGATGCGAATTTTTCTTCGAAATTCAACTTGATGTAGATAAATCATATCGAGCATGTATGTATTTCTACGAGTTTCGGTACAAGACCTGTTTCTCGTAACATTTAAACATTGATATTGCAGCACAAATATTTACTGATGCCCGTGATATTACACATTGAAGATTCTGAAGTAAACATAGAAACTCGATGGGACTTTCTTGCAAAACAAATGCCAGATGATATTGTGTACACTGTACTTACTTCATATCTCTTCAATTGAAAGTCAAACTATAGAAATTCAGCAAGCCAACTAAAAAAAGCTTGTTAGCGCAGCCCCTTTGGGGCTGAAATGTGGAACTCACATATGTTCTCTACCCTCATTAAACTAATACACAAATACGTAAAGTGAAAAATCTCTTATAAACTATGGTTGTTTTGTAGGATCATCAAACATCTGAGTAAGAATCTTTCTAATTTCTGCATTTCGAACAGAAATTTTATATTTTTTCTACGAGCACCCTATTTTTTGTTTGCATTGTTGCTATTCGCTCATTAGTTGTCATTCTTTTTAATTCTTTTTTCTTAATTTAACATTCTTCTTATCCTAATCATTGAATTAATTGGCAAATAAGTCTGTTTTACATATCCATGATATCTACCGCGGATCTTATGCACTATTATATATATTAATCAACTGACAAACAATGATGTTGATTATTTTTCAAAATAATACCTTGATCAATATTTCAAAAAACTCTAGAAAGTCTGACGCCTATTATTCTCAATTGCTAAAGTCTGTAATGGGGACCTGCGTTGCTAAGTGTCTGTAATGAAAGGCGTGGGGGATGGGAGGGAGGAGCCACGAAACCTTGACCTTAAAATTTACACTCACTATTTTCTTCGAAAATATATGTGAGTTCCACAAAATGGACATCTCTGTGAGTAGCTTTGGAAATAATGCTTTTAGTATACTCTTAGGCAATGGTGGCGGCACCATTCAGACTCAAACGATGTATATAAGAGGCAAACACTATTTTTGTGATATCGGAGGATATCAATAATGATGCACACTTATTGATCAAACTCTTGCCCTTACAACATATGTAAAAAGCAGTCAAGTCTGAAATCATCGATTGAGCAAGATAGGTCGCGCCTTACGTGGAATGGCTCAAAAAAGTTTAAAAAATTTCATCAATATTTAGCCAAGTGGAAAATAAACTGTATAGGTCTGATTTACAATTTCGTACAGAGGTAGTAATTGGAAAGTAGAGTTATCCAGGGCTGTTGCTTCGAATTGAATCGGTTCTTGGATCGTAGTGTGTATTTTTCGAATAAGATTTATATCTCGGGGTAATGATTTTGCTTTTTTAGTCAAACCACCAAGAACAATGGGTCCAAATAGAATAGATACCAATTGTGGATTATCATTGATCGGCTCAACATGCAGTCGCATAGCCATATTGTACATAATACGATCATTCGTTTTCCACTGACTAATAGGAAGTAGCACATAAGTCGACGGTATCAGTTCGATCTGTTGTCGTATATCATTGATCTCAATCCAGGACTCATTGGAGACAATCCAAGATGGTACACGGAGGTATATGTTCAATGTAACGACATCGATCGATGTAGCTAACGTAAGGGTTGTGATTGCTTCTCGAGGAAATGCGGTCGTCTGGCGAATTACTACATATTCTTGTACATACCAATCGAGTTCTGAGGCAACAAACATATTAACATAGATCGAAGTGACGCCGTTCTGTTTGTTGAAGAAATAGATTGAATCACTCATTTTCGTCCATTGATCGATAGCTGTAGTGTAACAGCACCAGAAACTATCAAACTGAGAACCAAAGCCGATTCCGCCGCCCACGGAAGTCGGTTTACTAACATTTTCTCCTAACGGATAACTGTACAACATATGACCAGGTTCACTTGGATCTTGTGTACCCCAAATACTGTTCACGAATACTCGTTCGTAGGCATTGGCATATTCTATGTGACCAGTCCATTCGATCAGAACTCGAATCACCTTCAACATATTGTATTGAACACAGAATTCTTGATTATTATTCCAAAGAGTTTGTGATAGAAGGTTGGCATCACTATAATGTTCCTGTTGGTAAAACCCAACCGAACCATTACCGCCATTCGATCCACCAGTCGAATAGGTATGATTGTTCCATACAATTGAGTAGAAATTTTCGAGTATTGCCCGATATTGTGGTTCACCAGTAACTGCATAGCGTCGACCACTGCCTAATACTGGAGGTACATGCGAATTGACATGTACACCAGTGAGAAAATCAGCGTTGAGCGAGAGTGCTCCAAGAAAATGTCCATCTTCGAATTGCTGAGCCATCCAGAAAAGGCGCCTATCACCGGTAAGTCCATATTGTTCATAAAGAAAGTCACTAATACCACCATATTCATAGTCTGTTGTACTAAATATCATCGTATGCCAATGAGAGATGGGATATGTCTTAATGCAATGATCTACCCAAGTGTACAAATATTCGAGCATGTCATGCATCATCTTACCGGCTAAAGTAAGACCCGTAAGAGTGCTCATGTCAGAGAGACCACGCAAGAGCTTTTCATAGCAATAGATCGGCGCCCAGACATTTTCCAAGCGTTCCAGTTTTCGCAAATGCTCCGATGGCCATGCAGCAAGAAAACCCGATTCATTCAGAATCTGTTGTACACGATACAACTCTTCGACAAGATAATAAGCTTTCGCCAATTGGCGTGTATTGTTATAAGCTAGATATGCTTTTGCTGATGCTTGAAGATAAAATGCCAGAAAAACGCCACGTATATCACTATTCGGTGATTCCCACCCACCCAGTGACTCGATACCTTCCACGCTCAAATTTGCATTTTGATAATAAGTATAAAGTAGACGATCGACCGGTAAAATGTCCAAATAGGCTTGATTCAAGACTTGTCCGTCAAGACTAGGCGAATGGAGTGATTCGATGAGATGTACTTGTTGAAGGAAGAATGGGTTGAGTTTGTTGTTGTTAGAAGAAATCGGACGAGCGTTAGTTAAGCACAAACTCACAATAACAAGAAACACTTTTATGTCACACATGGTTTAGGTGAAAGGAAAAAATGCACGCTGTCATTTTATCTCATCAACTGTTGACGTATACTGTTGATATCTTAGATGCGATTATGCTCAGACTGAATACGAGCAAAATGCGAGAGATTGCAAGCGACAGTTGCATGAAACACATGATGTTGTTTTAGACAGATTCATACTATTATTTATGCATATTTTCACGTATAAGACTGATATGTATTCGTAATTGAAGAATTATTGAATATTTGATCATTTTTCTTTACGTAGAAAAAAGAATTTCCAAAAATTTTATAGATATTTTCGCTGCTAACATGTGTCACTATTGAATCGATTATCTAACAAATACAATGTTTGATTTTGCGCACTAATTATATTTTTAATGTGTGCATGAGGATTAGTGGCGTAGCCACCGCCGTGGGGGCACCGGGTGTGGGTGTGGAAGGGTGTCGGTGTGGATATGAGTTTTATCTTTAACACCACCCACACTCCAAAAAGTTCTCAATTGTAAATGAAAGCTTCAACATTCTTCAATAAAGATCTTGTTATTTATCTAAAAAACTACTATGATTCAATTTAAAAATATAAATGAAAATTGTTTTTCCGATATATGAAATTTTTTCTTTTGATGTTCGCAAAAAAGTATAAAATCGATCATTCTGTTTGATGTACTGACTTGTCTATATGATTACTCTTCAGAATAGAGTTAAGGATTTATTGTTTCTTACGAACTATATGCATGTATGTGTTGTGGTCAAAATTAATATTCCTTTTTTTTAATGAAAGCCACAAGGTAAAATTTTGATAACAAAGCGTATGGATGTGGGTGAGGGTACTTGGTTTAGAACGATGTGTACATGGGTATCGAAGGAGCAAAGTTCTAGGGTAGTTATTTTCCTATTAAATAAAATAAATTTTAATCATCGGTAATTAAGTTTCAAATAAATTAAATTCTTTTCGCAATTCAAAAATAAATTTACATTATCAGCATTTATATTTAAAATAAATATAGCTTAAAATAATTTAGGTTTATTTCTAAATTTATTGTAAATGTAAATTATGAAACATAATATAACTCTATTTTAAATATAAATTACCGATAGTTTAATTTACGCATTAATTAAATTGAAAATATAACTTGACATCTCTACAAGGGTCTGTTGCACCCAGTCATATAATATTTCTAATAATTGTTTTTGAAATAAAAAAGTTAACATCACTTTAACGTTTTGTTTTTCTTGACCTTTCTCTTTTTATCAAAAAAAAAGAATTTTAATTTTAACCACAATAAATATACATAGTATATTGATTGATGATGATGGATTGGCATTGAAAGGAGTGCAAGAGATTATTGGCTATTTTTCTTTTTTTTCTTTTCGATTCCAAGGTGAAAAAATAAGAAAGACGAAACTTGAATAGATGAAATATTGTTATTAGTCATGTTCTTATGTCGCAGATCTTTATTTTTCACTATATTAGATGATAATGAGACTATCAATCATAAGATCGAATGATGGGAAAATTGAGTATAATCACTGTTAAGGATGTGGGTGTGGGTGGGGTGGTTTTGGATTCAGAAAAGGCCATAACTCACACCCACATCCANCAACATGATTTAAAACTGTATTCTGTGGATACTTTATTGATGAACAAAGCATTTCTATCAACATCAAAAGATCGAGCAGTTGCTGAAGCTTTTGGCGATTCATGTAACCTTCAAGATGGAAAATTTTCGGCTATCTGCTTGTATGAAATTCGTAAGCCTCGTTCAGCATTAGAAGGGTCTATTCAATTATTCTATAGTGGTTTTATCGACTGTAATTTAAAAATTCAAAACGACTACGTCATTTTTTTAATGCACTACATTGAAACAATATCTGAATATGAACATGAACGAGAAGTGTTGCTAAATCCTTATATTTTATTTCAAGTTAAGCGAGCTACAAGAAAAAATATAACTAACACGTACACTGTATTCGAATTTGAGTTGAGAGAGTGTGACTGAAAAACTTTACTAATAAGCTCGACAATTTATGTACAACTTACGAAGAAACGTTTCCAACTGTCCAATCATTTCTGAGTTCAAACTGGGTGTATGAGATAGATCCCAATGAGATATGAAAACCCCAAAAGGATAAATTCCTTTAGACCTTCTGTCCAGAAGTATAAGCATTTTACTGCAATTTAAGCCTATGGCATAGTAAATATCAACAAAATAAATGACAGTTTTTCGATCTAAGACCTTACCTACAGACAGGTCTATTTGGGAGTAAAATGCCCTGAAAATTTCATCTCAGAAGAATATTTTCTTTCCGAAATATTAAGACCTCAAAACACAGAAAATTCTAGCATCTGTTGTGGAATGTAAGTGAGTTTTTAGACTTTAATATTTCGAAAAGAAAATATTCTTTTGAGATTAAACTTTCAAGGCGTTCTACTGCCAAATAGACCTGTCTGTGGGCAAAATCTCAGATCAAAATGCCGCCATTGGATTTCTTGGTATATACCATACTAGAGGCTAAAATTTCAGTAAAATGTTTATAACTCTGAACAAAAGGTCTAAGGGCATTTATCCTTTGCAAGTTTTTCATATCTCATTAGAATCTATCTTATGCACTCAGTTCGAACTCAAAAAAAGATTGGATAGTTGAAAACGTTCCCGCCTAAGAACCAGTGTGTAAAGAAATGTATCATGTTCATTTTTATCTCTTCCTCTACATTGACCTTGTGACCGTTCTTTTCTCGTCTGATCACTACCTTCTCATATAATTGCTACCCTTGACTAATGCTCTTTCCATCTATCCTATATAAGCATGTACTCTGTGTGAATGATACGACTTGTTGTTTGAAGTCAAATAAAACGGTACCACTATCTCCTGGGTATTTCTCTTCCCAAGTTTGTCACACAGTGGCTATTATTTAGTTTATGAGACAAAGTGTTTGAGTATAATGCAGAGAATTAATTAACAGACCGAAACAAGTTCACTAGTAACTACGCAAACCATGAACT
>CAJNSZ010000054.1:45217-188798 GCA_905329745.1 Rotaria sp. Silwood2 | reverse complement strand
CATGATTGAATTCATTAAAAATCTGTATCGATTAAACGAAAATACAATTGATTTGGTGGACCATCTTTGAAAATTAATGCTTCATCATCGTATGATATTTTACTAGTTTTATTATGAATAGAATAGGGATGTGGTTCTTTTTGAATATCGACAAGAGCAACTTCAATAATATTTGTATCTGATTGGCAAGCCCATATCACAGGTACCTAAAATATAAGAAAAATTTGTTTTGATCTATTAGAAGATTATTAATTGATGACTTACACTTATAGAAGGATAATCTAGTTCAGCACCATTGTCACATCGTATATAATGTGAAGAAGTTTTACTTTCATTTTGTGTTCGAGGACGGAATTCTGAACGTGGTTGACATTTTATTTCAATTTTTTCTAATTTTATAATATTAGATTCAAGAACTAAAATAAGAAAATTCAAATAATTCAAATAAATAAATAAACAAAAATAAAATTTACATTTTTTTTGACATTCTAAATCATTTGATACTTGTATAGAATCGCGTTGTATCAAAGCATTTAGCTCTATAAAACAAATAAAATATTTTTTTTTAAATTATATTTTTAATTTATTCTAAAATCTAAACATACCTGATATACAATCTATAGGGATTACAGTTGTCGACTCTATTGGATCAACTAAAAGAATAGTTAATAAATAAATAAATAAATTTTCTTGTTATAAACAAAGCACAATTGACATACATGGTAGAATTTCATTGAATATCAATGGGTTATCGAACAATTCATCTAAGTCTTGAACAATACTTTCTGTAAGAATTGCATCTGAAATAATTAATATGAAAATATTTTATATTAAAAAAGCTTTTTGCTGTAATAACACTTACCATCAATAGTATTCGATCGAGTGAATGAATCGTTAGTTTGAAATAGATTATCAGTTGATATAAACATATCTAATAAATATATAATAAAATCAGAGTGTAACATGTAAAACAAAAAAAGAAAAACAAGTATTTCAAATTACTTGATTGTAAATTATTTGACATAGTGCTTTTTCTATCGTATTGATCTATGTTTTGTGATTGCTGTTTAGTTTTTATATCGGTACAATTATACAATGTTGGTATCATATTAACAAATTGATTTGTATTAGTCTTTTCTATCAGCAAATCTGCACATGGGAAATAATTCAATTTATCGCACATTTTATATTCGAAGGTTTATATTATAAATGTAATATTTCAGGTCCATTATATAGGTAAATGATTAAAGTGACGCCTTCGTATTGACGTCAAACGAAAAAAACAGCGGGGTTGTGTTCTTTTTCCTGACGCATATCTCAAATACAACAGGGCAGCTGTTTTGCTCCATGACATACAACAAAAAGAACACATACGAACGGCGCACATGTAATATTTTGTTTTTTTTTACACATACATTAATTTCAGACCTTGGATTATTATTCTTGCTATATTATAACTAATTATGATTTATGTTCAACATGTACTCAACTGAGTCCATGACCGATAAAACTGGTATTTGGGTAACTAGGACTAGTACATATCTGATGCTTCTCATTATCAATATGACTTAGAATAAATCTGAGACTCTGTAAGAGTATTAAGTTAGTTTATAGAATATAAAGTTACCATCGATTAATAAAATCAGTAAATCATCATCAATATTTAATTCAGAATTATTGTTGAAATTCATATCTATTCATGGGACAAGTTGACTGTCTGAATGAAGAATTAATTGATCAAGAATCCAAATGAAACAAATATTGAACTTAAGTAAACATTTATTCTGTTTTTATATTATCTTACTTGATTAGAAACGATCTTCAAATCA
The DNA here is from genome assembly GCA_905329745.1 of Rotaria sp. Silwood2. Taxonomy (NCBI): domain Eukaryota; kingdom Metazoa; phylum Rotifera; class Eurotatoria; order Philodinida; family Philodinidae; genus Rotaria; species Rotaria sp. Silwood2. The sequence goes on along the minus strand of CAJNSZ010000054.1, from coordinate 186,969 downwards.
TCATTATACAATACTATCGATGTCTGTTACAGATTTGAGATATTCGTTGACTTCAACATTCTTGCTATGATCATATAAATTCTGATTTGTACTAGAAAAAAATACTAACAAGCAAGAGGACAAATAATGATTTATTTCTTTTCATTCTTTTTCATATCCTAGTCTAGTATAAAATTATCAACAATTCAATTAGTAATATTATGATATTCATTTTTCAAAATCATTCATCAGTGAAAAAATACGAATGGACGCTTTATGTATTACCTCAGCTAATGAAAATATGCACAATTTTCTTTTGCCTTATCAATTAAGTAGGTATAATAAGAATTAACCATGTTATTTCGTTTGACTTACTGCTTAAATAAATATAAAATGATGTATTGCAATGTCTTGAAGTTATATTAAAATTTTTTTTCTTTCCTTGGTTTTTTTACCTGTTGCTGTTGTAATTATGTAAACATAAGATAATTGATAGAGGCAAACCTTTTTCTTTCTGTGCCTAGACAGGGTTTCACCAAACACCCGCTGGGTTTTTTTCCTTCTTATCATGTTACTTGTGAAATTTGTCATCGTGTAATATTACATGTCTCCTTATCGATATATACAGATTTTAACCATTTTTTAAAACAGCATTTTACAAAAATAAATATGGAATGACTACAAAATCGATGAATCAGACGTACTTTGTAAGCAAAATATGCATTGTAGGCATAATCTAGAGTTACTTGTTGATCAATTACTCATAGAGGTTGTGTAAGAATGTATTTAATGTACTTAATGATCAATATAAACATCTTCATTTTCTAACTAATGCTTTAAAGAACAATGTTGTTTTGAAATTCTTGCTGACTTTGTAGAGTAAACGTAATTATATTTTAGTATTGATTTTTATTTTATGGACAATAAATTTATGAGTCATTATTATATACAATTCAAAGTATGAATTTTTTTTCATGAATTATTCATTTCTATCTATAAGCGTTACATATTTATAGTATATTGTTTTATAAGATGGTTTTTCTGTGTTTCTGCAAATAATAGGTGGTTCACAATAAATGGCTGATTTTTAAATTCTGTTGTGAAGGTATTTAATACATGTTTAAATTTTGTTTTTGATCTCATCGGATAAAGAGTTTATTTTTCTAAAAATCTATTGATTTTGTCTTTTGAATAAATTTCTTATGCCAAAATGAATGCCTACTCAACCAAACATACTACAAAAGACACAAAAAAATTATAAAGAATTTTTAGAAACAGATTTGTTGAAATCCGAAATATACTTCAATATTCAACACAAGATCCTGCATTTTTCAGTTGTATTTTTAAAGTTTTAGAACAAACAAAATGAGGAGGAAAAATTCCAAGCTAGAAAATACTGAAACGCTGGAAATTTTCTGTTTTATTCATAATTTAAATCAGCATTCTATAGGGCAAGTCTGGCATGTGAAAATAGAGATTTTCATAATGCAACCAAAAATAACAACAGGGATTATTTCACAACTTGAACTCTCCTACAGGACAACACTCCGAGTCATGCTGATGATGGTAACAGAAAAGAAAATTCGACCACTTATTATGGAAAACCTGTTATTTTTTTCATGGAAGGAAAATGTAATTTTCTATTAAAACTTTATTGGTTTTGTTTTTCTACAAGAAATATTCGTATTGCTTTTTGAAATCCTCGGAGATTGCTTTTATAAAGCTTGAGATTATAATGATTTTCAGGCAATAGCACGTTCTATAAATGAAAGTCCTGTCGAGTGTCTACGCATTTTTACATGCAGCTGACTAATACTATAGAAGTAAGGAGTTTTTCATAAATTTCCAGTGTCTTATCGTGAGATATAAGTGCGTTGAATAATTCATCCATCGTCTTATATACTTTACCAATATCACAGTAAGAAGTCATCATATAAGGATGAGTTTTAGATACAGTTTTTTTTTAAAGTTTGCAGAGCTATTTCATGATATGATGGTGCTTTTGAGTATTTGCTCATGCCATCGTATGTTGCACCAATATTAGCGTAGGTACAGGTTATATGAGTATTATTTGAAGAAAGAGTTTTTTTGAAAGATTTCCAATGCTTTTTCATGTGATGAAAATATTTTCGAAAAGTCACCCGTTTTTGCATTATATGCCCAACCTATACCATTATATGAACTAGATAAATAGTGATGATTTGGAGAGAGAATTTCTCTATTTATTTCAAGTGATTTTTCATAAAAATAAATTGCCATTTCTTAATCTCCTTGACCATCTTTGATTACATCAAAATAATGATAAAAATAGGCCTTCTCACCTTCATCACTAGACTGTTTAAACTAATATTTTGTATAAATCTTCAACTTTTGTCAATTGGCCAATCATGATTAAAAATTGACCTAGATGATGTCATCCTGTCAATTCTGAGGTATTCTTTTGGTATCCGTTCAGTAAGATCAAAACGTTCAGGAACATTATCATGTTCGATTTGTTTAATTTGATCAATACGAAAAATACTATGCATTGAAAAGAGAATTTCACGTTCTGTATGACAACAGCTAACATTTTTTATGGAGGTGAATCGAGTTGATGATCAAGACGGATCAATTACCATTGCAAATAGAACACCTATTAAATCAAAATTTAAAAGCGATCGACGAGTAAAATTAGGTGAAAAATGTTGATTATTACTTGTAGATAAAAAATTATTAAAAGACAATAATCGAACGTTTGTTGTCAACAATTGTTTGAAATCTGTTTGAATTATATCTTCATGAAGATCTCAAATGAAGAAGCTCATTTTTAATAATAATAGCATTAAATTCCATTGTATATAAAGCTTGATTAAGCATCAAATATAGAAAATATTCATGTGTATACCTTCCAAATTGGTTTATGTTCATGATATTTTCGAATTTAATAGAATTGTTAGCGAATAAATGATGACAATAAACGATAAAATCTTTGATTGATTGTTGATCACATTCAATTGACAATAAAATTTCTTTTCATATTTGTGTATATATGAATGACTGATTGTTTTGATATATCTTCGTTTGTCAAAGCGAAACCTATTGAAATAGTTTTTGATCACATTGGTGTGTAGCTCGTTTTAATTCTTCACATATAGACAGTATTTCTGCAAATAAACCTCTTACTTTTGACCATTTTTTATGCCTTGACTTATTTTAACAAAAAACAAATACGCAATCGATTTGAAATGCATCATGTATAATAAGCACAATAATTTTACTAAGAACTCCAGATATAATCATAAAAATCTTTTCTTTTTTTATATTAGTTATAAAATCAATGTAAGAATCAGCATCAGTAAATATATTTATCGTATTAACAACTTGTCGTAATTGTATTACAACAATCACTATTACCTATCTCATCAATGCTACTATCTAACCAAATAAGAATAAAATTTTCCATAAAAACAAGAGACAAATTTTTATATGATTCTGTTTTATTTATTTTCTTAGATAACTTGAACATTTTTGTTGTACCTCTCCAAAGACCAGAGATAGTGGAAAATTATTTTCTTCAATGGTTGCATATTGTATTGATTATATAATATTAATCAAAATATTAACATACTAGAGCAGTATAGCATACTAAGATAATATGGCAAATTCTTATTGACTTCTGTTTTTTTTTCATATTTTACTATGCGTCATTATATTAACATGTTCTATGATGAATTGTATTCTATACTACTTTTTTTTATATTGATTAAATATGCCAATATCAGAAAGAAAAATGATTGAAAAGAAATTTGTCTATGAGTATCAAACAAGCAAGAACAGAACACTTATTGGTTGTTGTCAATAAACGAAATATATTCCTTCAAGAATCTTTGCGTCACCTTATATGTATGAGTCATATGTGGTGCAAATACTTTTATGAACAGAAAAAATAAAAATAACAACGAAAGTAAACCAGATTGTAGCAATATAATAATCATAAAAAGTATTTATGTCTTTTTGGATTATATCTATATCAAAATGAAAACTAATGTTTGACCGAGATAATTATGTTTTCGTTGAAAAACTTAACAAATTCAAATCTTTGAAACTATATTTAAGCGTTAGTATGTATCAAAAACATGTTGTAGATTTGTTTTGTTTTTCTCTAAATAGAAATAATACTATTAACAAATAGGTTTCATTCAAGAAGATTTATTGATAACATAAGAGAAAAATTTAAACGGGGAAGGTGACAGAGTGTTCCCTCTTTTGCCTAAAGACCTCAGTCTACAGACATGTGATTTAATCATGCATGCGATTATATGAAAATGAGAGCGACGTTTGAAAAATCAAAAGTTACTTGAATGTCGATATTCACATTTTTAATTCATCGAAATATTGCGAAAAGATGAAAATTGGGGCAGGCAAACGTTTCAAAATAAGACGAAATTATATGGATTATAGGAAATTTTCTATGGCGACTATAACTTGCTCTTGTATAAAGTTTAGTCGTGTTCAATTGGACCATTTCTATTGATATAGAAGTCTAATGCTCCTTGTCATTGAATAGATCTGTAGTTATTATATACTTGTCTTCTCTGATTTATTTCTTCATATGCTAAGAGAAGTTTTAGCCATATTTTATTTGTCAGTATTTTAACCAATACTCCACTATGACTAATTGCATCGTAACAAATTTTCTTTGATCGAGCATAAACAATTTTTAATATTGCATGGATATGTTACGTTGAGTTAATTCACTCTAGAAAATATTTCTATTTCATTAGCCCTGAATACATGAACAAGATTCATTGAATTCAAATATGATTATAAATATGTGATAGTTGAAAGAAGAAGAAGAAGAAATATTGTATGCCACGTAGTACTATTTCCAATTTACACATGATTGTATTAATCGTCAATATTGTTTTTCTCTTTCTTATGAGTTTTATTGCATAATAATTATGCGAAAAAAAAAACTCAATCTACTCACAGTCTATTGAACACAGGAGAACAATATCAAGTTGTTGATATTTTCGACGGTAAATTTTTAAATTAGAACGAAAAAACAAGCATTTGTTTTTTTTACCCATTTAAAATTAGGGATGCATCAATTCCAATTCCAACGAATTCCAATTCCTGAAATTGGTGCATCTCTATTTAAAATATTCCTTCTATACAAAAAAGAAATTACGAATTTTTTGAAGCAATGATAATAGGAATTTGGACTACAATAGTGCTCGACTGATTTTTGCTTAATGGGGTGTGGGTGTCTACAATACTCTCATCTTCACATCCACACCCGTAGCAGAAAACAAAATAGTCAAAAACCAAATGTTTCGAAGAAATCAATTTTTTGTATGCCTTCAAAACTCTGAAGCAATTTTATTTCTCATTTTGTATCATCTTCAATTCTGACATATAGATCAAGACACATAAAAATTTAACGATACATTTTCACATAAATGAAATTTCAACAGCATTCTTATGAGAAGAAGCTATCAGTTAGCTACACTTTATGCGAACGAGAAAGTTTTGTTTAAAAAGCAGTCGACAAGTTTGTAAAGAAAGGATGTGACTGCGTGCTGAAGCAAATGTCAGTCTGTATCTGAGCTATATGTATACGTACATCCATGAAATATGCAATTCGTTTATTTTTATTTCATAACATGCAAAATATTCGACTATTCTTTTCTGAAAAGAATCTCATGATAATGTGATGAAGTATGAAGAATGCAGAGAGAGAGAGAAAATACGAAACTATTTTATTCACACAGCAAAAAAATGATTAGAATAATTTCCACACTTCCACATTATTTTGTAAAGCACTGATAGGAAAACAGAGACTACGACGTATGTACTGTCAGAAAAAATGTTCTTTTTTTTATGTGGCTGTATCAATTCACGATTGTCTAGTGATACAACGACAGCATTTGCTTAATGACTTCTTTGAGACTAAAATCCGCTCACAAACTTCAGAAATTAAATTATCAGTATTGTTATCATAAGGAACCGAGGTTTTTTCGTCTATCAAAGTTTCCATCCATATTCGATTGAAACTAAAATTAGGCTCAGCTTGGACTGCAATAAAGCTTTTCTTTTCAGTTCGTAATGTATTAGTAGAAATTGCGTAAGATAGTTCTTGAAACTTATTACTATTTTCACCATAGGTTGTTGATACTATAGGAATAATAACTGTTGCCAATTGAATCACTGGAACTACGTATTCCCACAAATCGTCCCAAGATTCCACATGTTCATAGTCAACCCAAATGGGTATTTTGATTTTCTTGCGCAATTCGCTGACAAAGTTTTCGCAAAACTTTTGATCAGCCGCATCATAACTGATGTAGATCATTGATGACTTTTCTTTTTTCAATTGATTCGGTGATGTTGCTTGCTGAAGGTTACACCAGATTCGCTTAGCATCATCTTGTTTTGGACGCTTGGCAAGACTTTCGATGATGATGTAAAACTGATTGATTTCAGTTAACTTTTTTTGATACTCCGAATAATTGGAAATCTGCAACAAAATTTTAAGTAAATATTTTGCAGCGCGTTTTTCGAGGTCATCTGCTTCTTTATCCAGCAATGCTCCGTATATAGATAAGAGACTTTGTGCAAAGAACTCGATCGGTTTCGTTTTGTCATCCGGTTCGTCGCCTATAATAGTTTTTATTACGTACGTATTCGAAAAAGCACGATGTAATAATTCCAGCAATTCTGATAAATGACATCCAAGGTATCTTAAATTGTTGGTGCCAGCAGTATCCCTACATCGTTGGTACAAAATTTTGCTAACCCAAAGAATGAATTCTTTGTTTTCTTCCGGTTGCTCATCGCTTGTAGTTACCGCAATCAATGCCATACCAAATGATATTTTCAGTTCTTCATCATTTTTATCGTCGACTAACTGCTTACATTTCATCAAAACTTCGAATGCTTTTTCCTTCCGTAGTTGTTCCGAACCTGTCTTATCTCTCGACAGATTGTGAATAATAGAAAATATGGGAACACCCAGCTTGTCAATATGAAATGCGAATCGATCTGTAAGAATCCAGCCAAGCGATTTTTCAGCAAAACTAATTTCAACGAACAAGGGAACAAGTGCGATTTTGTCCGACAGGTTCCATATAAGAAATAAAATGCTAGTTATTACTCCTAGTAACATCGAAGAATTGTCGTTGTTCGCACCAATTAGATATTTATTAACAAGCATTAAGAAAGCGCTAAAAACAGAGCGGTAATTTTTTCCAAATTCGTAAGTCGATCGTATGGATATTGTGATATTGCACGTACCAGCAAAGTCCATGTATTTTTGAACAAGTTTTCTAAAATCGATGCTCTTATCTTCTGAGCATTGTTCATTAGTTGTGCCAATATCTAAATGATTCAAAATATTACCAACATGCATGATATTCTCTATACATTGTCTGTTTTTTCTTTGTTTTCTATTATATAGTCCAAATTCTTGTTGATACAGCCTTTCAATATATGTCCTCTATTATACCTCCTTCGATTTTTTCTAGTCGTCGTTTAAATAAATAATAAACTCGCAGAGCGTTTTGTTCGTTCTTCTTTAATAAAGCAATCAGACCGAAAAAATTTCGTGCAGCTATGCTCTTTTTTTTATAGATATAGTGGTGAAATATATGTTTGTGCATAACTTTCGATGTTTCAGTAGTTGTAAATGAAGCAAAACCTATATAGCACTTATATCCACACCTGACCGTACACAGCTAAACACTAAGAATAACAAAGAATGTTACCTATGATTGTACTCGTCTGATTTGACAGAAGTCGTTCGCAGCAAATGTTACTAAGACCATCTTCAGCAAGATTCATAAGAATAGAATCGAACATATCACTAGCATATTGTTGATAGTTATCTGGATCTTTAGCAATTTTATGCTCCAGATAGGCAAGTACTTTATGAATCATTAACTGAAAAGATTTTCCGGATATGATGAGGCCAGAATCATCCATAGTACAGATGCGAATAACTATGTTGAATACTGTGATGATAAACATCGCACGTTTGCGAAAAGTCATTTTGTTAATTATATCTTCTAGATTTGTGTTAACATAATCAAAGATTCTCTCCATATTATGAGTATCCCAGATGTCTTCTGTTGCATTACGAGAACTATTCGAGTCAGTTAATAACTTTAAAGTGTTGTCAATTTCTTGGAGAAGTTTGAAATAGTTAGGCGTTTTTCTTGGCGACTTGTTTGAATTTTTCTCTTCCAATGCCGTTGAGTCATTTTCTGCCATCTAAAACAAAGACACGTCACTAATACATAATATACAAGATATATTAATTAGTACGGCTCAACTAAATTCGTCTTCTTTTCTTTTAATCATTGGATATCTTAATATTTTTTTTTCCTCAATTTCTCATCGATTAGCAGTAACAAATATGCATTTTATTTTAGTCACTCGCTTCAAGTTCGAAATCACGAAGAAAACGTCCGATTATCAACATGCCAAGGAAAGAAAAAAGAGTCAAAGGATAGAAAGAAAGAGAACAAGCACAAAAGTTTGCTTATATTTTATAAAATGTAACAGCTGGATATGTAAGTCTTACTCGATAAAAGAAACATAGGCATTTAAATAAGTAGCAGGAAATCAAATAAAAATTAGACTTGCCTGATTATACTAAATTGTGTCGTTGTTTGCATATCATCTATAGAAAGAACAGGAAAAAAAAATGAAAATTGTTTTTTTTTTCTTTTCATTTCTATTGACATTCAGTTTGCGCATGCTCACTCTTTCAAAAAGTTGATACTGCTGCATAATTCCTTTTCATTGCAAAGAATAATTTGCATGCATTTCTTTTTCTCTTGTTGAGCTAGTAAAAGCTATCCATGTAGCCGATCACGAAAATAATGGATGCAATTATATTATATTGCATTCATTATTTCTGCGATCGACTACATCAGTAGAAACTGTAAAGTTACATTTTCTAGAACAAAGACGATCAATATCGAAGTATGAACCTATCAACTGATCATAAACCAACGTCTAATAATGTATGTGTTGTGCAATTTTCTTTTTTTTTTTTCATTTTGTGTTTTATTTTCAATATAATACGATAAGTCGGTTCCTTGGAGTACTGCCATAGATCGATTGAACCTTCAGAAACGAACATGTAAAACGTTCATTCCAAAAGAGTAAGAGCATCTGATTGTTTGAAATTTCCAATGATGAAATGTTACTCGATCATCTAGAACAAACAGTGAATGTTGCATTTGCAACTATGATCATTCTGCAAGTGAAACATCTCCGCTTATCAAAACATGGGATTTGGAATCGAACACGCAGTTAGAAGGTACCAAGTGCTACGGGATTTTATCTCAATCAAGACATCCTGTAAGTTATGCGATTGTCTAATAAAATAAAATGATTTTTTTTCTTCTGTTCTTTGTCCTAGTATTTACGATGCGATGTCAAGATAGAACTTGACCAACTCTGTTTGGTATTGTTCGGGATATGGGACATACCAGTACCTGGTCTTATCATGCGAATGATGAGCGATGCAGATTCGACACCGAACATAAAAACAGAAAAAGAACTACTGCAAGCCATTTCCGATGCTGCTGTTGCATCGGGTAGGCCTAAACAGTTATTGAAACTTATAGAAAAACATTTACTGGATTCTAGATGCATGGATTATAACAAGTGGTTATAAGGAAGAGAGCATTTCAGAATTGATTGGTGAAATAGTGTATAAGAATCAAATAAAAAATTCCGAGATAAATTTCAGTGCGATTGCTGTTGGTAAATGGGGTAATGTTCACGATTGTCACAAACTTGATGACAGGTTTGATATGCTCGTCTTTTATAAACCATCTTTCACTATAGTCAATTGTTAGCTATTTAAATTTTTGCCTTGAACTTTATTCTATCATATCAAGACTTGATATTGTTCTTTTAGAAGTTCGATCAACCAGTCCCCAATATATAAAGGATATGGACGATACAAGCTAGAATCACATCATACACACTACATTTTTTTCGATGATGGTACATGTAATTCGTTGGATACTGGTGAATTCGCTTCAAATCTTGCTCGAGAAATATCATGTGGAGCAAGACGCAGAAGTCAACATTTCTCAAACCATATAAATCATAATATTTACCAGTATATTTGTATTTTTTAAATTTAGTACCACTAATTACTGTTCTTGTCGGCGGTACTCTTCATGCAGTTTCATCGATATTCACTGATTTACAGAAACGAATTCCAATTGTAATTGTCGAAGTGAGTCGTACATCTTTCAAAAATAGAAAAACAAATATAGAATTTCCTTTGAATTACACAGGGAAGTGGACAGTTGGCTGACATATTATGTAAATACCTTAGGTTAACCGAAAGTAAGTGTATTCTTTTTTTTGAGAGTATCCTGTAATCATTGAAGGAGCTGGTGAGAAGTCAACTTTTGTTTGCAACCAGCCAAAATATCTTAAAGTGTCAAGAAATAGGTATAAAAGTCTTGAAAATGTACACGAAAATTTCTGCTTCATCGAATAATTTGCTCAAGTTTGGAAGCATAATCTTCTGCATGATCGAACATTATACTCAATCAAATAATATAAAGTCAAGCTTGGCATCGAAACATAGGCTCTGCTTATCGTTAGACACTCAAGTCGATCTCTTTTTCATTTAAAACTTCTTGATAATTAGAAAATCTTTTTGAACACTTCAACAAAATCATTTTAACCATCGCGACTAGAAACTAAACCTTTAGAGTGAGAGTGTAGACTATGGAAGTGGATGTATGGGAGTGGGTGTAGCTGTTGTTTTCATCAACACCCACACCCTCAGCTCATACATTATTAAACTAACACAATATGTCGGGAGCACCACGGAACAATTTTCGATATGATTGATCAAGCTTTTATTTCTTGTTATAAGTCGTACCAGAGAACATGTTCTCATAATAAGTATGCATGTTTGGTGTATACTTGTTTAAAAATACTATTGCATACGAAAGGACAGAATCAACAGTGAATAACGATGGATGCAACTAAAAAAGGCATAATTCTTGACAAAAAATCAGCATTTTTTCACTTGCAGGTTTTTATAAATCATACAAAATTGAAAAACAAGAGTCCAATGATCCAGATGAAGCATTTAGTGACCATGAAGATGATGTAGATATAACGATGATTGATGAAGAATTTTTGCAAAATGATGCTGAAAATTCATCTGCACCGAAAAAAACTACGTAAGTTTCAATATAAAAGACGACTAATGGTAAATATACTATTAACATATACAGATTGAGAGAAGCTTTACAACCGTTCGGCAAAAATCGCCTTGACTTTGCTAATGACGTACGGAAACTTTACAGTATCATTCGACAGGAAGAATATGAAGCTAAAGGCAAGAGGTTACCTGTGGGCGAACTATTAAGTGTGGATGAAGAAAAATCTCTTGGACAATATTTGTTTAAACTTGCAATCTGCTTCACAACTGCTTTTCGAGAAAATATACATGTTTTCAACATCAACACATCGAAGTCCTTAAGGGAAACAATTTATCAGGCTTTTGTTCAAGGTAAGTCAATATAAAGAATACATTTTTTTTTACGGAGTTCATTGTAAAACTGTGTTGTCATTAAAAATATATTTGTGAGCAGTTTTATATGTGAGATTCATAAAAAAACAACTTTACAATACATTTTGTTTTGTTGTTAGCAAGAGACAATCTTTCATGGGCTAACAAGTCTCACATAATTATCGATGATCAAGTACATCTAGCACTTCGCTGGAGCATTGCCGATACTACGACAGAAAACCATTCATTGGCTACTGGTAGGATCTGGAATGATACCACTAAAGTAAACTTTTTATTACGCTCTTTGAACCTGTTATAATACATGTTTCGTTCTAGATTGCACAAAACCGATTGCTCTTGATCGATGCATTAAGCAAAAATCTAATTGTTTTCGTTAGTAATTTCGTGAAACTTGACATCGATATAACTGTTTTACTTGGTCCTGCCAGTTATTCATCAACAGCAGCTAATAATAGTTGGTCTCGAAAACATCAATATTTGAAGGACTTATATTCGGAGACAAGACGCAAAAACGTAAGAAAAATGTTTGCTTTTTGAAGTGCTTGCTCAAATTACATCATACTTGCTTTTTTTTGTACAGAGAGATCCGTTGTATTTGCTGGATAATATCAGTAGAAAGCTTGATTTCAAAGAAGAAAAGCATTTAGGTACTGTTTTCAAAAAGTTGGTAGGTGATGTCATGAATCCACTTTATGAGGATCAATCCATACTTGGATCAAAGCCATTAAAACCAGAAGGAAATACTAATAGCGAGCAAATGGATGCCGAATATATTTATCGCGATCTCTTTCTTTGGTGTGTGCTAACCTATCGACTTGAAATGGCTAAAATTTTTCTGGGTCAAATGAAGACTCGTATTTGTTCAGCATTGATTGCTTCAAAAATTCTAAAATCGCTAGCAGCCTATGCACCAGATCAAGTCGCAAAAGAGATACTGTTTTCCAAAGCGACTGATTTCGAAACTTATGCTATAGAATTTGTACGATGTTCTTATTTTTATGACAAATATCAAACATGTGAATTAATTATGCGACGCGTGGATCTCTATGGAGGTATCACATGTCTTCAAATGGCTATCACTGCAGATGACAAGAAATTCATACATGAAGATGCCTGCCAAGCTCTGTTAACGAATATATGGTACGATAAAGTCGATCCCGTTAGGGAACAAACTCGCCTTTTGATCAATATGCTTACATTCGGAATATCGCAATTGTTAATATCAATCTATGAGAAGCGCTTTTCGAAATCTTCTGTAAAAACAAAAGCGAATGATGTAGGTTAAAAAATATCTGCACAATATATATATATATATACACATAACCTTTTCTTTTGCACTGATAGACGACAACATCAGATCGTCCAAAACGACGGTAAGTTTTTGGTTTAACTAAACAGAGTTTAATCAAAATAATAACTTAGATTGAAAAAGCATGGTATCGATTACACAGACGATTATGGCACTGATGAAACCGTACTTCAACATTTTTCCCATTTTCACAATCGACCCATTGTCAAATATTCCTATACTTGCGTAAGACAAATGTAATTTAATTTAATTTGTATTATAAATTCATAGGAACCATTCTAGTTCGGCTATGTTCTCTTCTTGCTCTTCTTCAGTTATTATATGCTTTACGCATTTGATCCACCCTCAAACATCACTCCTGTCATTCATTGGACTGAAATATTAACTATTATCAACGTAACTACCATGCTCTTCGAAGAAGTTCGACAGGTCAGTTTTTTGTATTTCACTACGACTGTACTAAATCTATGTCTTTGACTCATTAGTTCTTCTCTCAAGCACAATCATCACTAATGAGCAAGATGCGTGCCTATTTTGACTTGAACAATCATCTATCCAATTTGTGTCTCGTTCTACCAGCGTATCTTCTTTTTTATATAGGACTTCTGCTTCGTTTTATACAGAGAGATGCTGAAAGTTTTGCATCTGCAAGGTATACTTCAGGATTGCTTTAGGATTCAAATTGTTCTATTATTTTTCTATAGAATAGTGATGGCGTGCGATTTGGAATTGTGGTTTATTCGTTCGGTTTTGTTTGTTGGTATCGCTTCAAATGTTGGTCCCAAATTGGTAATGATTCGAAAAATGGTATGTCTTTTGAGTGAAGATTATTATCTACTACATCAGTGCCTTTGTAGACAAACGATCTTCTATTATTTATTATCATTATCGTTATTTTTATTTTCGGCTACGGAATCACATCAAGATCCATGATAGCTTATAGCACTATCGATTTCAGTGGCCGGACATTTTTTCGTGATGTGGTCTACCCAGTCTATTACTTTGTTTTAGGCAGCTTTGATAGTGAACTTGAAAAGTTGAACGGTACAAATATCCCATGAAAACCTGATTTAATGCACATCTATATATTCTTTTATTTCTTTGTTCAGGCAAACCGGATGCCAGTACCAATATTGCCACTCATGTGATGTTCGCTTTTCATATGCTATTCGTCAATATACTATTGGTTAACTTACTGATTGCCTTGTTTAGGTATGTAAAAACGAGAAATTTAACCTAAATAATCAATTGTACAAACTATGGCTTAGTTTCACAATAACTGAAATTCAAACACAAGCGCATTATATTTGGGCGTATGACCGTTGTGATATCATTTGTATTTATCATGCTCGACCAGCTTTATTTCCTCCGTTCACATTTCTCATCTCCATTGTACAATGCTGTCAATGGTGTTGTCGAATGTTCTACAGAAAATATTTTGCTAAGAAAAAATTTTCTAAGGAACAATCTCAATGTTTCAGTAAGTAAACTTATAAATTTGATGTCTGCAATGAAATAAATGAATATTTCAATGAAACATTCACATGCTTATCTAATTATACATTTTTTAGAAATGATTCCGATTGATGACAGTGTTGATTACGCATGGTCAGAATTCGAACGATATTCAACAAACGATTACATTCGACAATTACTTGATGCTCAAGTTACTGGACTTGCCTGTGCAATGACCACAGATATCACGTGAGTTTTGAGAATTATCTTTCATTCATTGTCATACGTATTGAAGAAGATTTATAATTTTTCTGGTTGGTGTTGTCATAGAGCTGTTTGACGTAGAACATCCGTTGGGTTATACTCAATGTCCTTGATAAAATTTCGAAAACTTGTGCAGATATAACTTGTTTTTAACACCCGTAAAAAGGAGGAAAATATTAGAAATATTATGAGCTCTTTTCTTACACACTATTTATTTGAGATGGCTACTAAAAATTATTTATGTAACAGATTGTAGAAAATATCAAAGGAATACTTTTGAGATGAGAACTCATTTTTTGTCATTCAATGAACAATTGAACATTCGAAAAAGAAACTCACGCTTAAACATTCATGATATGTATATTTTATTCATATACGTAGATCCGAATCATCATCCAGGGATGTCGATGAATTAAAACGCATCAAATCTCACATAAATGATTTGCAAGATAATATGGAACACTCACATGGTGAGAGTGGAGAACGATTACAGTCAATCGAAAATACTATTACCGAGCTTCAATTAAAAATCGCTCACATGGATGAACGTTCTAACAAATGGCAGAAGAATATGAGAGATGTAAAATTGATCAACTTTCCTCATGTAACATTGCTCTTTTTGACGTAAATATAGGTAAACAAAGCACTGGATTGGATCATGCAGGCGATGGAAAATTCAAAAATGAGTGAATCAATGGCTCCATTGATTGGTGATACATTTAGTAAGCTCACGATTTTACTTACGAGCAAGACCAACGTAGTTCATTAGAACTGTTATCATACAAAATATCACTTTGGATACAAGATATAAATCAAAGTGTCGTATAAGAATCTTTCATATTCTCAAGTATACTAATTGCATTGATGTAATGACACTACTTAGTGAAAAAACTTTCTATCAAAATCAGAAATATTTTTGATTATCAGCACATATATCTGAATTTTGCCATCAACCCATGTAAAAAATAAGGTAGAAAAAGATTCAATTCTAGTTATATTCATCGAAGATTAGCACTTTCTCAAGATTCGAACGCAAAGCCTTAATTTTTTCATGCTTTTGTTTTTATTCATTGTAGTAATAACCCATCAAACTGTCATGAAACATCACTCGCACAAAGCGAATTTGCAACTGATATGTTCGTACCAAACATTGAATAAAGTTTTTTAAATAGTGTTACTGACTTACAGTGACAGTTACTGCTTTAAGCGAAAAATCGGGAGTATCTTGTCATCCTGCAATTGAGCATCGATAATACTTGGGGAATTGATTTAATCTGAAAATTTAGATGATTCTCGCCACTGTGGTTTACTGAGTCCATATCAATTTTGTTTATTTAAGTTTTACGATTATATACTTTTTATTGCAAGAGTTAATATCTCGTCCCGCGCAGTCAGTAATTTATTCAAAATTTATGAAATATATGGTCAGCTGGTGTATTATTTGAAAAATGAAAATCCTATCATGATTAGCGCCATAAACTAAGATTTTTCCTCTTTTTGTGTTTTTCTGCTATAGCTGAAGACTTTTCTGTAGATATCTATCATTTAATAGCGATTGCAATTGAAGTTTCTGACCAAAGAGTAAAAAAAGTGATTGAACTGAAATTATACCATTTCATTTTTTTTCTTACTTTATACTATCGTACGATGCAAAAGTAATGGCATAAAATTTTGATCCCTTTTTTTCTCATCAATAGAAGAGTGCTGGAAAAAAAACTTTTTTACCAAAAGATAAAGCGTCTTCTCCTCTTTCGAACTGTGTGTGATTGATATTTGTCACACATTCGTCAATGAAATGGGATGCAGAAGAAAGAGGAAACAATCACGCAATAAATTTACAATTTTTATGTCAATACGTCAAAAACATCTAGTAGGTGGCAGTTAAGTATAATTAACTGTCGTTTAACAAGATATTTTTAACGAATTTATAAAAGTCGAAGTAAGCATAGTTTTACAAGGGCTTTTTTAATGAATACACAAAATTCGAATTAATTATTGTCTAACAAGATATTTTTGATGAATTTATGTAAAAATTGCAAATTTATAGCATAAGTATTTGTCTTTCTTGTTCGTCTCATCTCATTTACGAATATGTGACAAATATCAATCAAACGCCATTCGTAAGAGGAGGAGAAACTCTATCTTTTGGTAAAAAAGATTTTCTTTCAGTATTCTTCTACTGAAGAGAAAAAAGGGATCAATGTTTTGTGTCATTACTTTTGCATTGTATGATCAATAAACAAGCTTCAATGTCCGGAAAAATTTTAAAAAGATCGATAAAAAATCGGCAAAGACCGGCCGGTCTGATTCCAGGTATGATCTCTCTATTCTCAATGAATCTGTTCTTCCAATTCAACATTAAGAAAAAAAAAACTTGAAAAGAAGATGAGTCATGTTAAGCCAGTTGATTTGATTTTTTTAAAGTTACTTGACGATAGCTACAGTGAATACTGTTCTTTTTAATATATTCCTATTTAATATCTTTATCAGGAACCACTTCAATCAGTCAACGACAACAGCTTGACACTAAAAATGTTCCATCTGATATGCAATCGAGTGCAGTGGATACAAAGACGCAACCACTATCAACACAGCAAGAGAAGTTCGCAGTACCCAAATCTCGTATTATTCAAATGCCAGATAAATTACTTGAGGACGATTCTGTTTGAAACTTTTTTTTATTATTTAGACTTAAATTATTTGATTTGAATATTAGAAAGAGATATACAGAATAGCGATTCAAAACATTCACAGGAATAAACTATGTCTATTTCAAATCCATTGGTAATCATAGATCAAAATAAATCAGACAGGTGAATGCATGTGGCAATGGAGTAAAAATATGTTGAATATGACTCTGGATAAATATGACGTTCAGGAGCTTTTCTGTCGGTCTTTATGATGCCTGAACACATAGATATACCGAAGAATCTCACTATCAGAGGTGTCATTTTCAACTTAATTTATTTTAAATTTAATTTTTTTTTCGATTTATTTTTCAATTTGATAAATTTTTGTAAATGTAAATTGATCATTCCTACTCACAACCACACCGATGCATGATAGGTCCAATTGCATTGTGGATGTATCAAGCGAAGGCCTGTATGCACATCACATCTGCACCCCACACCTACCATCGAAGTCATATTTATGAAAAGAAAATTTCTTGATTAAACTAATAGTTCAAATGAACATGGATTGGTTCTCCTTCATCTTTTCATTATTCATCCTATGAGAACTTCATTTTATTTTTCTACAATTAGAAAAAATATAGTTATTAGTCACTGAAAGATGCTTGTTTAGATGAACATTTATGTACATAAAATATTTATTTATTGGATCTTAACATGATTTTCTTGAAATAAAAAAACAACTTTATGATGCAAGTGAATTACAAAATAATTCAAAAGGACGGGGGGGGGGCGATTTCTACAGAAATCGGCCCAATTGAATTTTAATGATCTGCTCGGGTAGAAACAAAGAAAATGATGGTAGAAAGTATACCTTATGGTTTTCAAATGATTTTGCTAGGTATTTACAAGTTTAGGATCCGATTACTTCTTCAATTTATTTTGTCTTTTTTATTCTATGGAGTTGACAATACNCAAATTACCGACTTAGAAAGTTCAACTTTTTTTCATGTCTATTACGTGGATATTTGCTTAAACAGTTCTGTAGACACATGATAGATCATGGAAGCAGGTTTAACTTTAGCTAAGTTTTAACTCAGAATACATTATTTCTGACGACGGTTCATTTTTAGGATTTTTCCAGATCCTCAAATTTGGATCAGATATTCAAATATTTCAGATATGCCGTTGCGAATTCCAGAATTCTTTTGCTTTTGGCTGACGTCCGATTCTTGTTATTAACTAACCTAAAATGACTCCAGTGAAAATTGAACCCGAACGTTCGGGTTCGATGCATGCCTATGCATATCGTTATTTTTATGCGATTTCTGTTTCGACAATTGCTATAGGGCTAGCTTATCTCGCACATTGACATCGTTTATATTAAGTAAATCTCGCGTCTAAACATTTATTTTTCTCTTGCAAGAAGAAGAGAGGAGAAGGATCGCTCGTCCCTTCAAATCCTTTCTGTTCTCTCAAGGTCAAGGCAAACAGATGTTCAGTAACGAAAATATGTCTCTCATACACACACACTACAGTAAAGAAGAAAAATGAAGACATAGCCACACACTCTTGCTGATAACAAACAATACACTCGATTCATTCGCCTTCGTTATACAAAGTCGGGATTGATGCACACTGGAGAACCACACATGTTGGGACAACATTTGTTTTCACCCGAACAATCATTGTCGACATCACACATGTGTCCATCACAAAGACCCCACAGAGGATTATCTTTTTCGGAAGTGGATGATGGACATAGGCCTGGCTTTTTCACATTCTCTTTCGGTACAATACAATGATTGCCACATGGTTGTTCTATACGAAAGCAACATTTTTTGCCAATTCCACATTCATCCTTGTCGGGTGAACATGTTGATTCGCACTTTTCCGGCACCATTACAAATCCATAGCCAGGACATACCTTGTCAGCAGCAGCGGCGAAACCGATGATAACTAATAGTGAAACAAGCAATGGGATAGAAGTCATTGTGCAAATACAACAAGTTTAAAGTGATTGAAGACTGATGAAAAGAAATCGATACACACTGTTTTTATAATCGATTTATCATTAAAAAACAGCATAAGTGCAGGAGAGAGAAAAAGAAAAAAAAACGAAAGATAAGTGTAGATATGCAACAGAAGCACATTTTCTCACAATGGAAAAATAGAGTCAAACAATCAAGGTTTAAATGTTGATCAAAATACAACGTATAACAAACCTATTTTTACCATTTTTGAACATCTCAACAATTCTTTCAAAAACCTTTAATACAAGACAAGTCCACATGCTCACAAACTTCAAGTACTCATTGTAAAAGTTTTACGACAGAGCTTATGAAAACAGAAAATCCTTTAAGGATTTGTTATACTTTGCATTTGCATCAATTCGTCAAAAGGATTCCCCATTTGTACAGAATCATTCGAAAACTTGAAAATTCCTTTCGTTCACTCTAAAAAGAAAGTGAGGATGAAGACACTCACCCACACATCATCTGAAGAAAAAAGAAAATTACTCTGTGTAATTTTGTCTATATATATATGTATTCAACTATCTAACTAAGTATCTATCTATCTTATTGAGATAATTTTCATCATCATTCTTCCCATTTTCTTTCTCTTGCAGCAATTGTTTTATTGTAAGCACTGTTCGATGCAGTCGTTTTAATAAAGGTAATGCTCATGTTTCATATTCGGTTAGGGAATAATGTTTTAAGAAATTCCCGATGGATTCAAGATAGGTCGATTGAGAAGGAAAAGTGTTTTTGTCACGTGATAAAATAGGAACAATTTCTTCGATTATCTCCTTAATTTTTGTGACTAAAGAGGATACCGATTCCTGATTACAATCTTTCTCTTTCTTTTGGCTTTCTGCCGAACCATTTATTTTTTTCTTTTTTCGAACGGGAAAAATTTTCTTCAATACTGATAAGTCGACTTTGAGTGTCGTAGAAATCAGTTAAATTGTTTTCATTTGATTGATTATCACTCGTTGCTCATCGTTCTATTTACATAAAAAAAACAATTAATGAACAATTAATTTACTCAATAAATAGTGCATACTGTTAGTTGATGGTACTTCATCAAGAAAATTTATGCTACACATTCTCGTTCTTCGCATTCAAAACTTGTTGTGTCAACTTTGCTTAAAGAAAACGCAGTAAATACTTGAATGAGTACTTTCACTTTACCTGGGCAATCGCTCACATCGCTCACATACAATGCAGTTCGTGATTGAGTAACATGATGAGTACATAAAACAGGAATTTTGCGTCCACCTACAAAATCAAGAAACATACAGACTGGTTCAGGATGTCTTGATGTCCAAAGAAAAGAGAGAGTGAGAATGCGAGCACCTGGGGCGTACTGCTCGAGATTGGTCTGATTCAAATTCATACTTCGATATATCTGAGAACATGAACGATAAGAAAGATCAACGGGTGGATGATGAATAAGACATGCAGCAAATATATACTCTCCAACGTTCATGGACACTTGATCATCGTACGAACGGTCGAAGATTTTGCTTTCGAGTCTGAATGTTGATCCTATCAAAGCATGATTCATTGCCTCACTAGCTGCATACTGTTACAAATGCTTACTTCGTTTAGCAAGCTATTTATTAAGTTGTTCGAAGAATAATGTGTCAACAGGGTGTGGGTGTATTATTCTCTTCTCTGACACCCACATCCACACCTTACTTATGAGTTGTACGATTTATCGACAGGAACTTGGACAGTGACTGATAATATGAATTCTGCTCTAGGTGCATACATACTATCTTTATTATCAAATACACAAGTTTTAGTTGCCAGTGTATTAATTGGGTAATTTTCCAAATAGTGTTGAATTGCATGATCCATTAAGAGGTACTTAGACAACGACTGCCAAGATGAACAACCCACGATACTCGCATACAGCATCGATATTGACAAATCGAGATGTGCTGGCAACTAATGGATTTGACAGTGTTCCTCTAAGTGTCTTGGAATTGTATTGATTGTATAAATGCAATGAGCAATCAGTAATTTTATGTTTATTGCTAAATAGAACCTTTTTTCAAGTTTCTAATTTAATATAGACAACTATTGAATTCTAACAATGGTGATTTGATTTTTTTTCGATGCCTTATTTAGATTAGCAGACATTAAAACTTCGATTTCAAACCTAATAAACGTCGTAATATATATTTTTCCTCAGTTTTCTTTATATAACTTTTGATGATTTTTATTTCTTGTTGAAAAGAGAGAGAATGTGGTTTCTTGTCTCATAATGTCTGTAATAACAATTTATGTTGTTTAATTCAAATAAATGAATCTATCAGCTACATATAGAATTTCTAACCTATCTATGTATGAAAAAGTCATAAATAGGTTAACAATAGAAAACTCCCAACAAATGTCTTTATAAAACTACAATAGCCACACTAAGCGTGATTTTGGTTATTTCCAAGAATTATGGTCACCTAGTACTTACTTGTCGAGCATAGTAGATAAATATGAAGAGGACAATCCGTGCTCATCGTCAAATATATTTAATATAAATGAAATATTTGAGTTATTAGTCTTTATTCTTATATAAATAAATCATTTACATAATTTTCTACTCTTTCTAATAACATTTTGCGCTTAATAAAAATAACGAATCTGAAAAGAATAGATTTAGTAATCCTGATAACTATTATGTTTAGCAGTTTCTTTTGGGTGTGGGTGTGGATGTGGGTGTGGGGTGTGGGGTGTGGGGTGTGGGTGTGGGTGTGGGTGTGGGTGGGGGTGTGGGTGTGGGTGTNTGAGAAAATAGAAAACAATTGTAATAGTAAGAAAACTTTACAAGCCGAATGAATTGATTGATTTAGATGAGAGATCACAAAATCAAGTCGTATTAAAGTTCGTAAATAAAAGAAATTATTATCTTTTCTCGAGATTCTTTTTGCTGCTGTATCAGTAAGTCCAGTTGAAAATTCACTGAGACTAATTATACATCGTATACTATCGATTATAGCATTTATACAGCAAAGTTAGTCTTCAATTTCATGCATGTTTGCAACAATTTATTACGCTTTAATATCATAATTATAAAACAGATATCTAGAGCGATGCATAGTTGTTTCTAAAAATCGCCGACTCCATATCCTACCTATTGGCACAAATATGTCTGATCAATCCCTGAAACTAAAGATCAACTATTAAATGGTATCGAGGAGCTGAGCTTTGAATTCAATACTGCGAGGGATGTTTTCTCTGGTGGGATTAAGATTAGCTATTCTATAGATTAGAAATAAATATAAAGAGATATAGAATGATATATATGTGAGGCGAATATTTCAATCTAGCGTATGCACACTATATAATCTTTGTTACTTCCAGAACAATATAGTATCTGATACCTGACGTACAAATACTATTGATAATCGATTTTGATATTAATATTAAAAATAAATCCATGTACATCAATGTAATCCGAACACTGATCTGACACAGACTTATCTGCCTACAACCAAACTTCGACAAGAAATAGTCACTGTATATATATATGAAGTTCTCTTTTGTTATTTTCATACCTACAATGATAGATGAATTACAATAGTAGCAACAATAATTTTCCTCCTGGTGGTGGAATGCGTCCTCTTGGTGGCGGAATGGGTCCTCCTGGTGGCGGAATGGGTCCTCCACCGGGATTTGGTTCAGTTCCAATTTCATCTATCCAGAGAAACTTGGCTTTCTATGGATACATTATTCTTTTCCTCTTTGGCTTTTTCGGTCATGCTACAAGTGCCACCATATTTCTTCATCAAACCCTTCGTAATGTTTCGACAAGTTGCCTATTCGTATGCATGGTTGCATCAGATACAATCTATTTGTTAATGTGTTTCTACGATTTTGTCTTTCTTGGTCTCGGTGTTCCCACGAAAAATAGCAATCTTATGAATTTATTGTGTCGTTTTTATTCATTTATTCAATATTTTTCTATGTGCTGCTCAGCTTGGCTCTTATTAGCCATTGCAATCGATCGATGGCTTCGTATTCGGTTTCCTTTTCGAGTAAAAGAACTCTGTACGAGAAAAAGAGTACTCATTGGTGCATCCATTCTGTGCATTTGTTCGATTGCACTCAATTCCCATTTATTGCTGCCATCAATGGGTGCTGTACCTGGCACCATCGCGTGTACTCCCAGCCCCTCATCAAGCGCTACGTACCAATATTTTTACTCGAAAGTATGTTTGCTTATTTGAAATCTTGCTAATTTACAAAACATTTATCAATTTCTTTTAGATTTGGTCTATTCTAATAACCAGCCTTCAAATAGTCTTGCCTACAATATTTCTTCTCATATTCAGTATTAACATATTCATTGGACTTCATCGTCAACAACAACAAAAGCGACAATTGAAACCGGGTCGTCGTCGTAATTTTCTTGATCGACAAATGTTAATAATTATGCTTACTAGTATCTTTCTCTTTTTTGTCACACAAATTCCGTTAGGACTCTTCCATATTCTTATGATTTATGTTCTTCGACCGAGACTTTCGTTACAACAACAACTTGACTTGAATACTATTTCTATTTTCGTTGCTTCGATCAATTATTCAGTGAGTTTAATCCAATTAGCTTCTAAATTGTTTTCATCATATTATACTTTATTTTAGGCTTCATTCTACATTCACTGCTTATCGAGTCGACTGTTTCGT
The DNA here is from genome assembly GCA_905329745.1 of Rotaria sp. Silwood2. Taxonomy (NCBI): domain Eukaryota; kingdom Metazoa; phylum Rotifera; class Eurotatoria; order Philodinida; family Philodinidae; genus Rotaria; species Rotaria sp. Silwood2. Next base: position 163,080 of record CAJNSZ010000054.1, on the reverse strand, counting down.
CAACAGTTTTTCAATGTAATACATATTATTCGTAATCACCGTGTAGGTATGGTAACGCAAATATTGGGCCCTGAAGCCATTCAAACACAAACACAAACACAAACTCAACTAACTCGTTTACAAAGAGGAAAATCCACAAAAGCATAGACATTCAATTTTCTGTAGTGTTCTTCTTTTTTTGTCATCGTTCAATAAAACTTTTAAAAATGTCAATCTTTTTCTCTGATATTCAAAATTGATCAAAACGAACTCGTTGTCTCTGCGTGCTATCTGATACTTCTTCATTCGCCTTGGTATTAAATCAACGAATTAGTATAAACCACCATCTATCACTAACATTGTCAATCAGATCATATCTTCGATGAATGACTAATCATACCTTATCCTTTTCTGCANATTTTTCATATCTCACTGGGATCTACTTTATGCACAGGGTACGAACTCAAAAGCAATTGGACAGTCGGGGACCTTTCCTCGTCAGTCGGATGAAAAGTATTTGTCGAGCTCAAAAATAAAATGGTAAAAACATTTTTCGACCTAGTTATTACTTTGTTTTCTATTCCATTTCTAGTTCGAATGAAATGATATATTCACGCACTCTAGTTTGTCATTTTAAAATATTTTCATAAGTTGACAACAGCAATGATCTCCGTATAATTTCAGATTTATGAGCAAATTTTTCAACGAGAAGTTTCCAAAGTGTTCAATTTCATTTATGGAAGTCTAGTTCTAGCGTAAAATAGACTTTATTACATGTGTTCAATCCAATATCTGCATTTCAGAAACTAGAACTTAAGATCATGTCTTTCTGGTTGTCCACTGTATCCTATGCAGCGTTTCCTTCGTATGGTATATAGCGAAATGGATGCATCATTTACACCCACCTAGGTGCCATAACACGATCATTATGCGACGAATGTATCAGTATCCCACTAAGCTAAGATCAATAAGTGCTAGCAAATAACCTTACTTACATCGAACGAGTCGAAACAGTAACAATACGTCATGGAAGATATTTAGACCATAACAATTCTGAATACTTCGTGTGGCCTCTGCCGATGGTATTCGATATTATGCGAAGATTGTTCATAAATTGTGTTTATTCACGATAGGGATTAACTGACAATTTTTGCAATCATTGTTATGATTGTTAAAGTATTGTTTATAGATGATATTTCTTTTTCGCATTTTGTTCATAATTACAGCTTATAGTGTAGATGAAATTCTGAAAAGATTCCTTTCATTAAATCTTTCTTCTGCAGTTATGATCATTTTACTGAATTTTCAACCTTTTGCAGGGTATTATAAGAAAAATCAAATCAATGAATTTTCAATCTGAAATCTTGCCCAAACATAGATCTAATGATCCATAAAATATTCTGATAGTTTCATTAAAAAATGAAAAGTTTGTTTTCAAGAAGTAGAATGCTAGTAGAAATCGAATTTTCTTGAATCTTTTATGGAAAAAAAAGATCGTATCTACAAGCGTGTTATCTAGGTAATAAGATATCTTTTTTCTTTGAAAACTTCAGACTGAAAATTCATTGAGTTGTTTGCTCAATGGAAGAAATCTTTTAGGATTTTTACCTACGTTATAAGCTCTAATTATGAACAAAATATGAATTCAAATGAAATGAATCAGTTGGTAAGGTTTCTTCGTTAGAAAAAGTTGTTGTAAAAACGAATTAACCAAATGAACATCTACAGTTTGATTATTTGTCAATATAAAAAAATTTTCACTGAGAGTTTTTCTTTTTATTCTAAGTTAAATTGAATGTTTTTTTGTTTTATTAGAATTAGTGACATGATAATTAATGGTAAAAAATAAGCATTAAATAATCAAAATAGATTTCGATTTGATTTAGAAATAAAAGGTGAAAGTAAAAAAAAATCGATTCTTAGACTTAATAATAAAGGACAAGAAAAAAATGATTGGTTGAATAATTCCATGAATTGAATATCTGTTAGAATTCTTTTCGGTTCAATAATAATTCTATCAAAATACATTCTAAATACAATTAGCTTTTGCTTTTTAATTTGATGCTTGTTTATTTAATGTTGAATAATTATTTATTTATTGATCAATTTGTTGTTTTGATAAATAAATTGTTGATGGAAAACAGATTCGTTAATAGCTAATAACTGGATAATTTTCTTCAACAAGTATTGTTTCATCTTGAGTTTTTTTTTGACAATTTTCTTTTAGGATTGAATATGGAGTTGATGAATATTTGATTTCTCTTGTCTGAACAAAAGAGAATGTAAAAAATTTATATCTTTTATTTAACTATAATATATTTACTTGATAGTTATTTGATTGATCTGTTTTTGTTTGATTCATTGAATTAAAAGTAAAACTAAAATCATCATATTGAGGTATTTGTACAACTTCTAATTGTTTTCAATTTTTTATCATTAGAATCTTTCAGAATTGTTGAATAAAATGTATCACTTAATGATTGAAGACGTTTACCAAATGATGATAAACGATCTTTAGACATTTTTCAATATCGAATCCTTATAAGATTTCGTTCGTTTTGTCTTTATTTAAATAAATAGACAAATATAAATAAATAAAAATCTATTTAAATCATCAATTTATTTATTTTTTTATCGAGATGCTGCTCTTCATCGATTTAACATATATCTTCTATTATATTATCTTATTTTTTCTCGCAATAATTTTTCATTAGTTTTTTTTCATTCTAGCTAAAGATAAATCTTTAACGACGCACTTCAAAATTCTTAAAACATCATCAAAATTGATTTTATCAATGTTGAATTAGATGATTTTGATAACGAAATCGTTTAGATTTTTCCTTGAATTTATCATTAAATCGGTAATGTTAAACTTGACATCTAAATCCAATGGTTGAACTGCCGTTAAACTATTCAACATTTCAGTTCAAACTTTTAATTATTTAAGTATTCCTTCATTTCGCCTCATGCAATTTGTTGCGAATGACGCCAGAGACACATGGTAACGTGCACGAGGCACACGCTTTAGTTTACATATCCGTGTGTTCATCGACCGTCACACTTATTTACTACACACACGATTACGTACGACTACTGATTTTGATGGAATAAGGGTGTGCATGTGTGTGTGGTCGTGGTTGTGAATATAGCTGTTTGTATGCATTTTGATATCGAAGATATTTCCAATATCAATACGATGACACCTACCTACACACATTCACATCCACATCGGACACAGCATGATAATAAATGATCTACTCTTGTGACTTTTTTGAACATCTTAACTCAAGTGAAAATGTTCCTCTTAGTTATGCCCACAAAGCAAAGCAGTACATTGTCTTGGAATATGCTGCGTATTTAACATGTCTGTACCAGTTCACGAAAGCAGTCAAACTTCAGTCATCACATAGTCTATTGTAAGATTCTCACAGAAATTCATTTGTCTCGAAATACTTGCAATAGAAAAGAATCAACCATTCATAAATTCTTCCATTCCCTCACTCTTTTTTACTGCTTTGTCAGAATGTACCCTTAGAAAAAGAGAAATAATAGAAATTTTATAAGAGAGGTAAACTATCGTCATGTTCTATCAAAAAAAAATTCCATCTTGACAGTGGGTTTTTTCCCATTCTGACAGAAAGCCAAGTTGCATACAAAATTCCCAGCTAAGAAGTATATATTTAGCAGTCAGTATGTCTAAGTAGCTTCGTCTTCTGTTTAGAGTCTCTTTTTACTTATCTCTTCTTACTTTTTGGATACAACTACATTGACTAAATTTTCAAACAATACCACGAAACCATAAGGCGAAGAATGCCAAGGCTGACTCCGACATGGTCGTCATTGAATCTGCTACCCATTCTCAGGTAGAAAAGGCGTTAACAGATGGTCATTGTGTTGCGAATTCTGTAATAAAAATTACACAAGTGATCTTAGATGAGTCGTAACTTCATGCACATGAAGTATCTGGCTATCTTTAGTGCTTCTGAAAATATACACGTCAGAGTATCTAATTGTGCATTTATTTCAAAAGTCGACTTTTTGACGAAAATCGAGTTTTTGAAGGAGATGAAGAGGAGGGGGGGGGGGCGAGGCATCACAATAAGCTGGTTAGTACACAAGTCAGTTGGACCTTGCTACACACTGTGTTTTGTTGCTCAACTGATCCTCTCGTTTTCTACAGTTAGTCTAACTCGCCACGCTCATCCGAGAATAAAACACCCCCGCATAATAAAGGAGACAGAGAGCTGGCGTGAAGAAAAAGATTATCCGCAGTTAGAAACAGCGTATGTAACTTACACATAACGAACGAACACAGGAGAGAACGCCATAAAATAAAAGAACGAAGGAAGAACGACGTGACTACACCCGAATTCTGATAACGAATGACTACATAAGTGAAAAATACAAAAATATCTATATATGCATGTAGACAGAGAAAAAATATTCAACGAAAAGCAAAACTTCAGACAATGCAGATTGGATTTTATGTTGAAACATTGAGAAATTCTGATTTAGAATCGAGAACTCACATTTCAGAAAATGGTCCAAAAAAATCCTTGTCATGCTATTTTAAGTTTTGATCTTTTTCTGTTGAATTCATTGACAAATGCTCATATCTCGTTGAAAGATCTCTTCAATGTCAGCTTTGATCAATGAAAAATGGAAACAGACAATATCGAATGCAAAACTTTCATTAGCAATTAGAATATATCATAAAATTGAAACGATTAGAAATTGAATCAATTCAATTAGTTTCATCTATAGCATTTGACGCTTTTGAATAAACAGTAACAACAGGAAATTCATAGTGCATTGAAGACAATTTTAGAAATTAAAGTGTCATGAAGTAATGATCATAATATAACTGATAAAATTCTAACTTTTTCAAATGAAATAACTTTATACTAATCTGTCTGTGTCTATATAATAAGTAAATCTATTTTCATCTCATGGTCAGAAAATGCAGTCTTGAAAAATGTGGAGATCATAACAACTTATCGACACGGAGAGTTGCCGTCGTGCAATAGAAAAAGCATTTTTTTCAGTTTCTCACTTATCAGTTAAAATCCAGCTATTTACTTATGTCATGCTCATTTCTGTCGGATTACAACGAATCTTTTACGTTAGGAAAACTGTGTATAATAGTCGAAACAAAAATTCTATGTCTAACAACTTTTGTATTGTATTTCAAAAATTAAGTGAATGTTCATACACTTTGGCAGCAATAAACAAATAACTCTGTAAATCTTTTTCTTACTTGGATTGTAGCCAAACTCTCCATAGTAAAGAACGATTGTGTGACAATGAGCATCATTACAAGCAGCGATATCAATAATCACATGAAATATATACGCAAGACAAGAAGACGCCTGATCATGAACCACGGAAAACTAATTGATATTCCTTCTATTATCAAAATATCAGCGAAGGAAGGCGCATTACATGCATTTACTGATAAGAGACATGGGACAACAATAGATCAACAATCACACACAGTTAACCCAAACAAATGATAGTGGACAAGCGAGCAGCTTTGGACGGAATGAATCACTATACTTTGAGCTGCACCTTATTGCAGCACAGCACAAGTTAAATTGAATCTGCGAGCTGCTGCAGTCTAATTGCGCACGATTGTGCCGCAGTAGGTAAAAAACGAGTCATATGGGAAGACTTTTATTATTAGAAGATTGTTTCTGGGTTTTTCTCATCTCACGTGGTCTTGAGCTGAAGCTGATTTGAAAACGGGTCAACTAAATCGTGAAAGCTTGCAAAGCTATTTCAAAAATGCTTTTTCAAACGGTTATTTCTGTAGCAGTGAAATAAGTTAAAAACTGATTTGACACACTCCCTCGCAACTTCAATCAAACAGACACTGGACAAGTACCTTAAACATTTATCCTCTTGGACATTGTAGCAACCATTTGTAGATCGACTGCAAAATGTTAAGGAAGCATGGAATTTAGAAACTTTATAAATATTTTTCGCAAATAAAAACAAAAATTTACATTCATAGGTAATGAATACAGGATTCTTTTTCATAGAATACATCATTGCTGTCTTCGACATCTGAAACACGTTGATCCTTTCAGAAAACCAAATGTCGGAGAAACATAGACGCGTTGATGACGTCGCGGGCATTTGTAAATGATCTCGTCGGCAACAAGTTCTGGATGCTGACACATAATCGCATCTTCCTCTACGTAACATTGATCTGCCTCTATAAATTTACCGTATTTTCCATAAGCCATTCCGAGATTACTATACGAAGATGCAATCAATGGATGATCTGATGGTAGTAATTTTTTTCGAATATCCAAAGCTTTTTCATAGCAATTAATGACCTCTTGAATATCACGAAAATCATCGAGTACATTGGCAAGATTATTGTATATTGACGGCAAATTCAGGCTTTCTCTATTTTGCTCAATAAGCAAAGCTTTTCTGTACAAATCACAGACTTCGATAAGATGCTTTTGCACGTAATGCAGATTTGCCATGTTCAAATAACAAGCTGGAGTAAGATAATGTTGTTCATCATAACCTTGCCAAAAAACTTTCAATACCATTTCGTAGGATTGAAGTGCTCGACTAAATTGTCTCTTAGAATAATAGACATTACCAATAGCAAGGTAGGTAATACCAATTGTTGGGTGCGGAAATGCTTCGTATATCTTTAACGCTTTATTCAGCCACTGCAGGCTATCATCGAAATGTTACTGCTTCAGCGCTACTGTACCAATATTATGACAACAGCGAGCTCTGTTGAAAGTGTCTGCCAATGGCAATTCTCGATGAGGCGTCGAAAGAAATTGCCGGCCAAATCTAGCTTTTCCATTTCGTATAAAATGTTAGCAAACGAATTCAGAGTCGCTTCTTCTATGCTACCGGCCGAATCGCCTCCAAATTCGCATTTCATGGTTGCAAATGCGTCTTTTAAATTATTGTCGTTTTCGCCGCATAATGTTAACTCGACGATCCACACTCGACTCACATCAGGATGTTCAAGATAAATTTTTTCGAGACGAAATATAGAACCAAACATGAATAAAACTTCTTTTTCATTCTCATTTCGGGCGATATCGGATATATAGGCAAATAATTTTTGTGTTGGATCTGGAGCATCTATACTAATGAGAACTTCAGGATTGGCATCAATTTTGAAAAGAATATATTGTTTATCTGTATGATTGATTGCGAAATCTTCAAGAAAAAATCTAGCAATTGTTAAACAGATACTTGTAGAGAAGAACGAATTCATTGAAATAAGCTGACCAACAGAATATGATAGCCGTTCAAATTCTTCATTTGTCATTAATTGTCCATGATAAACAGTTATCAATCTATTGTATTGATGTGCCAAGAGTTGTTGTTGTAGATCACGCAAAAAGAAACGATAGAGAAAGAGGAAATCAATGTTTTGAACACGAAGTGCGTGATTGAGTAAAACATAGAAAAAAGATGCTTTCGAATACCATTTCAAGGCGTCCTCTGGTTTATACCAATCCCGAAACTCGTAAACTTGCATTAGCTTCGTCTCAACACCAGCGTAAGCTTTGATGCAATTTTCTATTAATTCGTTCTTGTCTGTAGAGTGTGGATTCATGCGAAGAAGAACGTCAATCAGAAGTTGAGAGAAAAGAAATGAACCGTTTATTTTGGTTGATGTATAACTGATACCTTTTGAAGTGTCAAAATAATCAATTTGAAGTGGATCAAGTGTATGGCGAAGCCAGCGAAATTCAAATGCTTCAATATTCGATATTAATTGGTCGAGTTCGACTGTTCTAACCTGTCATGATCAAAACTAGGGAAAGTTATTCGCATTATAAGGTTCGATCACATTGAGAAAAAGGATTTTTATAGGCTCGGAACAAATTCATGTGAAGATTTCGACGTCGTCTGACTTAGTTAGTTTGTTGTGTATATTCGAAACATATTTGGTAACAAGGACAAAGGCAATTAAACGAATGAGTTCTATAAGATGTTAGAGTCGTAAGAAACCTAACATTTTCTCACAATCAAAAATCAAAAGTTGAATATTCGTCACTCGTCATTCGCGAAGACCTATAATCCGAGTAACAGAAACGATTTTCTTTCAAAATTATTGGTTGCTTGGATACAGGAGTCCAGATAGTAGAAACGGCTATTGTTTTTCTTCGGACTAACTTGATCAAAGCTACCGAAATTTCAGCGAAGCAATATGGTTCGAAGAAAAAAAAGTAATGACCTTGTATTTAAAGAAAATATTTCGGCTTCAACGGTTTTCGTGTTGAGGAGAAGAAAAGAAAGAAAGTGTTGATTTTTAAAACATGATTTTTAATAAGAATGAAAAATAATAATGAACATGTTCTGAGTCGATGCTTTGGACATTAAAAACTTGTTTTTTAATTCTAAAAAATGTATGAATTTCTTCGATATGATACTTGCTGAGTCAATCAAATCTTTTGTATTTCAGGTTTACCTTACCTTCATGTATTTTTTACTCCATTCAATATCGTTTGAATGGCCGACGATTATAAAAATCACTATGAGTTGACTGAGATCGTGAATTGAAGTGATGATATCTTTGCTGAATAGTTCGCTGATAATTAGCACAACTTTTTCATTTAAGTCAACGAATCATATGTAGCATTCACAGTCAAAGTGATCTTGATATATTTTTAGCGTATGATTGTGAGATTGTAATTGTTTCATCATTGCCACATCGATCTCGGTCTCAGTGAGCCACACAATAGATAACAGTGGTTGTATTTCAATAGACTGCGCTGTGTTCGTCTCTACCAGTCATTGCTATTAGAATTGTCGGTCAAGCTAATATATTAAAGCTACTTACTTTTTTGGCCATACTAGCGATGCTCTATAACAGTAAATTGGTACTCACATCAAGAACCATTCTTTTTATCTTTACTTTATCCTCACCCTCAACTTTCCAGATCCTTTCTTTCGATCGTTTTGGGATGTTTAAGAGTATTCTTCTGTCATCAGAGGATATGAAATCCTTAGACTATTCTATCACTAATCCGATATGCATTAAATTATCAACGCAAATGTAACTTACCGTTGTGAAGATTGAGAAATATTCAAAATTCCTGATGATTGTAGAATATCAATAAATCAATGAGCTATCGACAAAACGAAAGCTATGTAAATTGTGCATGGCAAATTTGCGTCTATGAGCACCAATCCTTTTCTCGTTTTTTTTCTTTTCCTTTCTATCGTCACCAGTCTTCTTTTGCTCTTTTTCTTTTGTATTTTGTTCTACCGTATGTAACAAAATTAGAAATGGGCAAAATAGAAGTCATTCACTCACTATTACTCGCTTTCGTAGTTCTGTTACCGTCACACGCAACCAATGCGAGTGAAAAGCAATGAGGAATCAGTTCAATTAGTTTGTTCGTGTGAGAAGATATACACAGGAATTGTTTGGCGAAAATAATTTCATATTCTAGTCGTCTCTTCATCAATAAAGTAAAACAAAACGCTACGTAGTTAGTCACTGTCGAGCATAGTAGATAAATGACTTTGAGTTTTGTTCCCTTCGTACAAAAAAACGATATTGAGAATATGCATGCTCAAAAGGGTGTGGGTGTCTATAAAGAAGAATAACACTCAAACCTACACCCACACCCTCTCTTGAAAGAGAAAGAAAAGAAAAGAAAATGTTTTTTTTGTTACCTTTTTTTGTCTGAATAGAAATATGAACTTTAGAATGAAAAGCGCATTCATTCTTATTTTTTCGACTCGTAGAAAAAGAAAATACCCATTTGAGTGACTTCATTCATTCAAATTTTTGTCACGTTGCAGAATATGACACAGTAGAATAGAAGAAGAGCAGCTGCAAAGAAAATAGCAAAAACTTACGCTTGGAAACTAGGACAAATGTTGCAATCGTTCAACGACAGCTCCTCTAGCACACCTGCAACATTGTCATCAACAACCATAGTAGAATCATCTAACAGTGCACCAACACTGCCTTCGCCAGCTCACCAAAACCTTGAAGACATTACTTTAATATGGTTTGACTCGTCTATCGATAGTAATGAAGATACGAAGCAAACTCAGAAAGAACTTCATGAAATAAATAACTTTATTGTATTTCACACTGAAGAACAAGCAGCTGTTCACTATATCAAGTCTATAACGAATGAAAAAGTATATCTTATCACACCCGGCCGTTGCGCTTCTTCTATTCTGTCGCTAGTCGAACATGCTCAACAGGTGGACTTAGTTTTCATATTCTGCCTAAAAGTTGAAAAATATAAACATTTAATGAATAAGTTTACAAAGATCGTCGGAATCTATTGTAACCGTCGCGATCTAATTCACTCTATTCGAGAAAGTATCGACCGAACGGAAAGACAACATCAAGCATTTAGAGTCTATAAACAACACGGTGAAAAAGCCACACGTGATTTATCAAAGGAATCAGCTGAATTTATTTGGTTTCAGTTATTTAAAGATGTAATTCTAAGAATGCCAAAAGATGCTCAAGCTAAAGAACAAATGGTTCAATTCTGTCGTCATTATTACCACGATAACAGCAGTCAGCTATCGTTAATTGATGAGTTTCAACGAGACTATGTCCCAAGCGATGCAATCGAATGGTACACAAGAGAATCGTTTGTCTATAAGTTGGTGAACAAAGCTCTTAGAACAGAAGATATTGAACAACTCTATACATTTCGTTTTTTTATCTCTGATCTATCGACACAGCTTGTTATTGGGCACCAAAAGCTCAAAACTCAAGAAGAGTACATTTTTCTCTACCGTGGCCTTCGAATGCAACTTGACGAACTGTATGTTTTCAGAGGACATGAAGGTAGTCTCATTGCCACAAATGGTTATCTGTCGACAACTCGTTCGAAAAAAGTAGCTATGGATTTTGCTATGGATAGCACGAAAGTACGATCAAATTTTGTCTCGGTTTTATATGAAATTCAGTGCAACCTACAAGAGGCAAAATCGATAGCTTTGGCTGATATCAGTGCACTGAGTATATATTCCAATGAAGAAGAAATTCTATTCGATATTGGTGCTACATTCAAAATAGTGTCTGTAAAAGAAGATAGAGATCAAAAGCTATGGATCGTACAGCTGCGCACAACAGATAAAGGCACAATTCTTGCTCACGACTATATTGAACTCAATAAAAAGGAAGGAGACTGTACACTTCTGTTCGGCAAACTCCTTACTATGATGGGAAAGTATGATCAAGCACTAAAGTACTTTCAAAAATTTACTGAAAAATCTACCAGAAGTTGGCACAGAGGTTGTGAATGTCTACAATAAGATCGGTAAAGTTTACCGTCTCAAGGGAAAGTTTGAGGAAGCAATGTACAATTATCAACGAGCCTATGATTTGACTCTAGCAAGTCATCCATTTGGAATCAAGGAAGCTGCAAAAACAATCAATAATATTGCTATTGTCTATCGTAAGTGGTGCCAGTACGACAGAGCATTGGAATTACACTTTCAAGCTTTGAAAACAAAAGAAGAATATTATGGTAAAGACCATTTAGAAACAGCTAAGACACTGAGAAACATCGGTTCAGTGTATGATGAGAAACAACAGTACGATCGTGCTTTAGAATATTACCAGCATTGCCTGAGAATTCAACAGAAACATTTACCAACTGATCATATTGATATTGCAATGACTCTACAAAATATTGGCAAAGTATATTGCGAAATGAATCATAGCAATATTGCTTTAGAACACTTTCAAGCTTCCTTGAGAATGCGACAGAAACTTTTAGTTTCTGATCATAATGATATAGCTACAAGTTTAGTGTATATTGCAAGTGTCTATAGTAAGCAGGGTCAGTACCATATTGCATTAGATATTTTTTTCAAAGCATTAGAAATACAAATGAAGGTTTTTGATACGAAGGATGGTCATTCCGATATAGCAGAGACTTTACAACACATTGGAGTCACATACGAAAAACTTTCTAATTATTTAACTGCTATAGAATTTTATAACAAAGCACTAGATATGAATAAAAAATTATTACCACCTGATCATCCTACAATAATCAAGTTATACAACAATATTGACATTCTAAGAAATATATTGGAACCATACAACTGTTAACTTAAGTTGATCGTATCTCATTTACAGAACTCATATCACTGAATAACTTTATTGCTTGTTCAAAAGTATTGCTTGAAAGGTTTCAGACACATTATTGTAGCTTGAACTGTTCGACCATTAGGGTTAGAGCGTAACAAATGTACTTATCTCAGCTCATCTGATAATACTGAATGATTCATTTTTTAGATCATTTTTGATCATATTTAGTTTATTTTTATGTTCAAATGTTTTCTTATTTGAGTCGTGATACAATTCTACCACTCACTCAATGTTACCGTACTAGCAACCGTATTAGATGGCCCAGTGTGACGCAGGTGTGAGATGAGCATTTTTTGGGAATTTTCGGGTCTACGGTGATGTCTAGTGCAGTAACTACGTATGCTGTGAACATAATAAAGCCATTTTAAGCAACGAAAAGGGTGTGGCTGTTGGTGTGAGTGGGGTGTTGATACTATTTTGTTCGTCAAGAACATCCACATTCACACGCCACACCCATAACTGAGTGCTTGCTTTCTAAATTAAGCAGTTTTCAGAGAAAATATCTGAACTCAACAGATTTACTTGACTATAAAAATATTGTAGATGAGTTCTTAGCTATTTTAACATTCCTATAATCATCTTAAAATAACAGGAATCCATTCATGTTACTTTTCCAGACAACTAAGCCTATGCATTCGGAATATTTCATATAGGCATTTACTCACAGGTAAACCTCTTCAGATTGGATGTGAGTGTGAGTATGAGTATAGGGGTGGGGGGTTAATGCAATTTCTCGTTTAACACAAACGGAGACATACATCTAGAAGAGTATTTTGTTTATTGGGAGTATGAATCATAGTTGCACGACGTCATTTTTTGCAATCGATTTGCGCACGAGAGAATGCGTGAAGTGAGAATGAGAGTGCTTTTCTTTCTCATTTTTTTTTCATCACACAATCGTTGCCATAATGACGCACGAACAACAACCACTTCGCCTTCTTGCCATCGGAGACTCACTGACAGCCGGCTACTATCACTATGGTCGTGATTATCATCCGTATGCCAATCATTTGTCAGATTTATTCGCGTCGGTGAAGATCCCAGTTATTGTGCATGAACAAGGCGTGAGTGGTGAGCGAGTTGTACCCTTTATGCTTCAACGGTTCGAGACTCTTCTAACTAACTCAAGTCGTTCTCCTTATGATTGGATCATCATTTTGGGCGGCACCAATGATTTAGGCTATAATTTATTCGCCAAACAAATCTTTTATAAAGGCTTGAAGCGAATGTATGACGTGGCTCTTCATCATACAAAAGGACATACAAAATTAGCTGTGATGACTGTCCCCGAAAGTGGATACTTTTCACCGAACGACACTCAAGATCACGAAAGACGAGCATTGAATGAAATGATTCGAAATTATGTGATGAATCGCAAAAAAGAGCATAATGTATATCTCGTGGATCTTGATAAAGGGATTCCGTACCATGATCTCAACGACAGCGCCAAACGAGATCTTATATGGGATGACAAGGTTCATTTGAAACCGGCTGGGTATGATCTAATAGCTACAATGGTGTTCGATGTAATCAAGGACGAACTACAACAAGAAAACAGCAGATCTAAAAATGTTGGACTCTGGCGTCCCTTGATATACGTTGGCGTACTTGGCTGTACTTTACTTTTACTTAGGCATACGTTGACTTATTTTCAGATATTCTCATGAATTTAACGTAGCTTTGTCTCATCTGTCAATTTTTTTGTGCACATATATATGTTTTACAGTGCAGTATTAATTGAAAGCCTTCGGTATTCGATGCGCTGTTTCCCAATATGTGGATGAATAGAAGAATGACACGTGGTTTTACAACAATAACCAAAGTCACATCCACAACCTCTATAAAACGTATACTACAAAGTATTCAAAGCGATATTGACTTGGTTTATTTGATACTAATCTAGAAACAGCTCTCTCGCACTCGCTCGTCATTGGCCAGAGATTTTCTTCAATTCTTTCAAAATAACGAGTGTGTGTCAGAGTATTTGTTCTATTCTAACGTACACCTACACCATTCAAGAAAATACAGATGTAGTGAATATATGGGTCTGTTTATTGTATTGCAGTGTAGGAGACATCACAGATAGATCTCATATGAGAGAGAGTCACAATAGAAAAAAGGATACCTATCACAATTACTATGTGTATACATCGTTTGAAACCAGTGGCAATCGGTGTCAATCAATGGTGGTTTAAAATTGAAAATACAACTATAAATTAGAATCCATTCGACGACTTCGATTGATTGTATTTTAGTCTAAACAGGCATGTTACAAAACAGAAAGCCGTTTTCTATTCTTCCTCTTGATTATTTCCATTGAACAATATTTGAACATGAACATTAAATGGTCACTTTGCCATAAGAATAGTTAATTATGCAACAGAAATAGACGATTGTGCCACAAGAATGATCAGGATGTGGGTGTTTGTGTGTAGCCTTTTGTCTTTCCTTATTGATACCTACACCCACATGCATCTCAATGCGAGTCCACGAAGAGTACAGAACAAGCATTGAAACACTATTGGAAGTATTGTGACAATGAATCGATACCAACAACTTCATTTTCACATTTCGAAGCAACTGTTTATATTACATACATATAGATTCATCGATAAACTTGTCTTTTCTATTAAAATAAAATAAATTTATAAGATATATTATCGTTTGATTGATAATCATAATCAAAGCTATTATCGTTATCACTTTCTCGTACATTGTCATCTTAGAGAAAATATGTATAATATGATAATCGCTTAAATTTTCTAACCATAGGGAGTTTTTGTTTGCATGTTATGAAAAATCACATTATTTGTTCACAGAAAAACATAAGCTATTTTGCTAAAGAAATTTTCACAAACAACAATAACTTTATCTTTTAATTCACCTAATAAAATCGTGGTGAAAAATTCATCACGATTTACCTTTATTCTTGTAAATTGATTCATGTTTTTTCTGCACATAATTTCGTATTGTACATCGCCAAGCGAATAGAAACCAAGACAAAGGAAACATTCTTTTTTTTTCTTTTCTCTCTTACACCTCAACGGACATGCATGAAACCTGAAATATTATTTATTCCTTTCTTTTCTTTTCTTTTCTACATGCAAAAGCAAAGAAGAAAGTATATCAACTGAGAACGTCTCGTATTTTTTAAGTATTAAAGAAAAACAATACTTACTAAACAAAGAAAAATTTGAATATTTCTGCTATGATAGTATGTTCATGAACAAATGAGTATTTATTAATGTTCCACAGGGTGTGAGTGCGAGTACAGAAAAGGCTAACTCAGCTTATCCACCTACACTCACACCCGCATTCTCAAGCAAATAGCAACTATAATGCATTGAGTTTGTTGTATTGCTTCCATGTTTTTTTTTATTCTCATTTGTGTACTTTGTCTCCAATAGTGACTAGTAAGGAAGAAAAAACTAAAGTGTTTTTTCTGTTCGAGATGCTGAAAAAAATATATAGAATAAGAAATAATGCAACTTATACATCATTTACAAAAACGACTGCCTATGGATTCTATTTGACAATGCATCATAGAAAGCAGCCGTTCTTTCATCACTGATTGCTTAACTTTCAGCTAAGTAGAAATTTATCAAAATTATCTTTTCTTGTCATGAACAAGTTATTAATAATTAAAAGTCTAGTGTTCCTTCCAATAAACCGTTCGATAATGTAAATAAAAATCTGCACAAAATTTTATATACAAAACTGAGTTTCCTTTGGAATTGAGGTAATCCTATCAATTACAGAGAGAAAAATATGTATTATTTTCAGTGATTAATAAATGAAACACTTCATTTTTTAAAACTCATCATTTACTGAATGTTAATTTTTATTTTAAAGATTATCTTTAATCACGGCTGCAACATGAAACTTTTCATTTTCCTGATCAGTGTTCCGATTCAGACATTAAGATGTATAACAAAACTATGCAATGACTATGTAGTCAGGATGTTGAGAAAACCGAAAGCGAGGATCTCCTTCGAAGTTTTGCTCATAAATAGTTCTGATGATTCTTAGGACGACTTAGAATTTTCAGCCAAAACGAATATTTTCTTCTCAACATAGAATATGTCGAAGAAAAGTTAACTTTCTGAGATCTTTCTCTGTAACAAACTTATTGGAAGAAGACACTATTCACGTCAATCGAAAGTTGTAGAGAAATTTTAACATCAGAAGAACTACTCATAACCAAATTTCAGATGAAAATTTCTGTACTTCTGCTTTTTTTTAAAGGATTTAATAGTCTTTATGAGATAGATTTGAAATTTCGTAAGGAAGAACAAACAAAATCTTTTGAGCTTACACATAAGTACATTGAAACTCTATAATCTACATTTTTACAACCGCCTACCTTTCTTTATAAAGCAAAATTACTTCAGACTGTAAGGATCAAAGCAACGAATCAGAATTTTGATATTGTTACATCTATAGCATAATTGATTATTTATAATGTATTCAATTTCTTCACAAATTATATAAAAAAGAAAATTAGCTATAAGGTAACTAATACAGTCTTATGCGTTTTGATTGTTGAAAGTCAAACTAGAGATTCTCATTTTTACTTTCTGCCCTCCACCAAAGTGGAATGAATCAGCAGGATAATATTGGAAAAAATTTTCATGTCTTGTCCTGCTGCCCGCCATGGCAAGACTAGTTATCAAGATAAACCAGGACAGGATAAAAAAAAGTTCTCCTGTGCTCATCTTTGATATGCATTAGCTTTTATTGTATAGAATGAATGAAAAATAGAATAAATGGACAAAAATAAATTGATTTTCATTGATCGATCGTTATTTTAAAAAATGGAACGAGGGTGTACTTATATCTTACTTTAAACTAACATCCATAGACACAGACACAGTCATAGACTCCGAATCACACGCTCTTAAAAGTTACGATTCAGAGTGTTGATATATTTGGTTCATCTAACGTAACAGAGTAGTAGTTACAGCCACATTCGACAATGGAGTGATTCAATCTTAGTAGTTGATTTACCAGGGAACCTTCCCAAGT
The DNA here is from genome assembly GCA_905329745.1 of Rotaria sp. Silwood2. Classification (NCBI taxonomy): domain Eukaryota; kingdom Metazoa; phylum Rotifera; class Eurotatoria; order Philodinida; family Philodinidae; genus Rotaria; species Rotaria sp. Silwood2. Next base: position 145,943 of record CAJNSZ010000054.1, on the reverse strand, counting down.
GCCAGAGCGCTTTTCAGTCGTGGTTTTACGCATCTTGTAGCTCATAGTGAGCTGTGTCTATGGTAAAAAAAGTTCGGGCCCTGGCTTGTTTCTGCGGAGATATCAAGCTTCTAGTGAATTTTCTCTATAGTGCGCCCACATTGGCATCAAAGCTATACTTTCGAATTTTGATCTGAAAGTTTGACTGAATAAAGGCCTCAGATAGACTAGTTTGTATAAAAAATTTCAGAAGTTTTGAATAAAGTCTCTCTAAGATATGAAACTATCAAGGTACTATCCCTTTTTCATAAATAATATATGGGCAAAATCAGACAAAACGGGACAAATTTCAAATTTTCTCAAAGTCAACGCTGAAGTGTGAAAATAAAATAGAATGGTAGTATATGATCTCTAATAAATGAATATAGTACGCGCTTTTCGAATAAGCAGTTTTGAAGACCACAAAAATACTTATTGTTGAAAGGTATCATTATGTCATAAAAACTTCCATATTTCTATGTTCCGAAAACATTATAGTTCAAGCATAAAGGAAAAGAGAATAAAAGTTTTGTGTTAGCAATCAAAAGTTCCTTCAATGTTATTTTCTACTATAGAGGATTTTTTTTTGTTAGTTTCACCATCTTCAAGATTATACTATTTCAAGATAGCATAGTACATCTGTCGCGTCGTTAACAAAAATTTGAATATTTTTTTTTCTTTCTAAACTAATCGTCTGCCAAGTTCAACACGTTCAATATGTATATCGTATTTTCGTTTTTTTTCACGTTCTGTTTTCGAAAAGTATATACAATATCTCATTGAGTCACGTCGCTAACGAACTGTTACGACGAGAGATATAATAATAGTCAATCAAGTGATATCACACTTACTAAATACATCACATTTATTTTTTCGTATTGATCGTTCATAATAATGCCTTTATCATCAAGCGACCGATTTCGTATATTCAAAGCTAAACTTAATCTTGATGAAAACAAATCATTGTTACAAAAATTTCGAGAAAAAGATGCTGCTAAACATCGTAAAATTCGTCAACTTATTAAACAAGATCCAATTAAACTTGAAAAAATTCGTGCACAAAATCGGGCAAGACAAGCCAAACGCCTATTGAAATTGGCTTCTGAAAACTTAATTCACAATTAAATAACTTAACTTTGTTATCGAAGCCAGGACAACCAACATCTTTATACAAATGTCCTCAAACTTTAGCCAAGGCTGTTCATCGTTCAGAAAGAAGTCTTCCAGCAAGTCCAACAAGAAAAAAAGAAATTATTCGACATCTAGCAATCAAACATGGAGTACTCACCACGCCACCAATGCCAGCAAAACCAACTAATGATCCTTCGGAAGCTACGAAAAATAAAGCTGTACAATTCTATCAAATCGACGAAATCAGTAGCGTTGCTACTGGTAAAAAAGATATCGTTATCGTAAAGTTACCTGATGGTTCCAACATCAAAGTTCAAAAATAATATCTTGTTATGACTGCAGTTAGAGAAGTTTATGAACAATTCAAATTGATGTATCCTAATGAAAAAATTGGTTCAACATCTTTCAGCTTACTTCGTCCAAAACATGTTTTACCGATGTCTGATATACCTCAAAATGTTTGCTTATGCAAATATCATGCAAATATTGACTTGTTATTATCATCAATAAGTTCTATCTTAAATACACCAAAAACAACAGCACTCTTCCGTGAAGCTTTAGTTTGTGACAGCAATGATAAAAATTGTATGTCGTCGAATTGTACAACATGTGGTGATTTAAAATATTTTGATAAAATATTCGAATGTAATGAAGAACTTGGTGGAGAAGATTTATGTTATTCTCAATGGGAAACAATCAATGCAAAAATAGTTAAAACAGAAAAATCCGGCACGATTCAAGATGCCATTAGTGACTTAAAAATTAAAGCTAACGATTTTTTGATGCACAGTTTTATTACCCATGTTCAATATTTATATTTTGAAGAATGTAAACAAAATGCAACACCAACATCGATTGTTTTACAAATTGATTTTTCAGAAAATTATCGCACAAAATATCAAGATGAGGTTCAAAATGCATTTTTTAATTATAAACAAGTTGGTTTATTTAATGCTGTGGTTTGGTCTGGTCCGAATTTCGATGTTATTAATTATTCATTAATATCTAATGATATTTCTCATGATAAATATTCGATACATTGTTGTTTAACAATAATTATTATTGATCTTAAAAAAAGATTTACTTCGTTGGAAAATATAAATATTTTTTCAGATGGTGCAGCATCGCAATTCAAGCAACGATATACTATTGCAAACTTAACATTTTTATCAAATGATTATCATGTTAATCTTATCTGGAATTTTTTCTCGAGTGGACGTGGTCGTGGTGCAGTTGATGGAGTAGGTGGAACTGTTAAACGATTAGTATGGAAAGGAGTAATGGCAAAACAATGCACTGTACGTAATGCAAAAAATTTTGCACATTATGCAAATGCCATTACCAAAAATATCAATATTATATTAGTAAATGAGCAAGATATTAAATCACATTCCGCATTACTTGATCAACGATGGAACAATATCAAAGCAATTCCAAACACATTGAAAATTCACTCTGTTAAATCATTGTCACTTTATAATGTGGAAGTTAAACCATTTTCGAAATTAACAGCTAGAAAAACATTTTGTTTGAAACCGTAAATAGATGTTACTTGTTTTAGCATAGGTATTCTTCAAACATTCATTTAGTCTTTTCTGAAAAAATGCTCTTGTTTTCTTTTCACGTTTCTCGCGTTATTAAAAAGTTGAAATTTTTTCTTGAAAAAGTGTCGACAACTAATTTGACTACCTATTTCTTTTCGTTGAAATAGTATACCTTCTTACTATTATTTCTTTTGAAAAAAAAGATGTTGATTAAATAAAACAATGAAACAAATAGTATTACAGTCACCTCCTTCAAAATATGAAATAATGATAAACTTGTAAAAATTAAAATAGAGTTTTCTGTAGTTTGCAGTATGATGTACTGCTAGTGAAAAAATTATCACGAATTTTATTGAAACTCACTTCCAGAGACCCTGCTATGATATATTTCTGAAGCACTCTCGACTACTTTTTGCTTTTTGATTAACCTAGTATAACTAGATTAGTCAGAAAACATAAGAAAAATATGCTTTGAAAAAAATCTATAAACACAAAAGTGTTTCATTTTTACAGATATGTGTTTGTGATTTATTTTTGATTTGCTCAGGATTTTCTAACATTTTCTCGAAAAAAATGTCGTTCAAAACAATTCTCAAACATTAGTATTCTCTAAAGAACATTCTTACAAATTGATTGTTCTTGTAAAGCTACTTTTAGACGAGCATCTTTTGAAGGATAGAATATGTTGATTTTACATTAAACGAGGGAACATTTGTAGAAAATCCTGAGCAAATCAAAAATAAATCACAAACACATATCTGTAAAAATGAAACACTTTTGNTCTAATTTATGGTTGAGACACTTTAATCAAATGCGCAATGTTCATGAGTGTCGAAAGTTACCGTTTTTGACTAATATTTAATCAGTTTTGATCAGAATTGAGATTACATAAAAAAACTAAAGTCAGTCAAAAATATCGCTTGTATTATTTAACCATTTTTGTTTTGGATTTTTCCAGATCTTTGAAATTTATTTTCTGATATGACTCACCTTTCGTGCTGACTCCAAAATTATTCTTTTTTTTTATTCATAGGAAGCCTGACTATTCTGATTAAAACGGTTTTGGATTAATGAAAAACGGCGACTTTCGACACACATGAACATTGTGTGTTTGATTAAAGTATCATGGTCATAAACTAGACTCAACACAATACTAGTATCATTTTGTAGAGCGTTAAAAAACCTATCGAATGATACATAATTCAAAGTAGACCGCTGCTTGTACATTTCAGTAGTGAGAAGCACTATATTCCTGTAACAAATGTTGAACGTGTTTCCTAATATCTTTAAGTGACACTACTAATGGTGAGATGTGAGGATCAGTTTGAAGCGAAGAATGATATTTACATCCATCGACATAAGAAAACACACTACTATTGGTAGTTTTGTTTTTGAATACATTTCGTACACTATTATTTCTTGTTGATGTACTTATACATCTCTCCCTTTTTTGCATGCAGTAAAAAATTTTCATCTCGTTGTTCAAGAATTTCAAAATAAACTATGTTCGACTTTCTTTATTTTGGCTAAATTAATGTCATTCGTTTTTTCATTGCTCTCCTCATATTGTAAATGTAAGCGAACAATTTCATCTAAGAGAAAAGTGAAAATAACATTTTTTTTTTGCATACTGCTGTATACTATTCGATAGAGTAAAGAAAGATCTTTCATTTTATATAATAGTTAAATTAAAGGAATTGAAACAGAGAAAGAAACTTTTCAAGTAAATATAGCATTGCATGCCACCATAGTAGATCGATAAATATCGAGTTTTGAATCAGTCACACGCAATCGGAATGAAGTCTAATAGTAAAATTTTAACGGCAACCAACTGCTTAAGCTCGGTTTGACTATTTGGAAAATAATAAATTGAGCGTCAAGAGGAGACCGATTTCATCGTTTGACAGCTTTCTCCTTTCCATTTTTTTTCTACGGTTCTTCTCTATTCATAGAAACAAAAGTAAGTTGAGAGATCCTTCGTTTTATTTTTATTTAAAATCTTGGAGACATGTCAATATATAAAAAAGAATTTTATGGAATAATCATAGGAATTTTTAATTTGAAATATACTAGTTTGTATCTTAAATATTTACAAAATAATGTCCGAACGTAAAGAATGGCCTGAATTGGTTGGACTAACATTCGATGTTGCATCTCAACAAATTTTAGATTTTGATAGCGGTAAGTTGAATTATTCAATTTAAATCTATATTCATTAAAATCTATCTGTTTTCTTCATAGGTTTAATGCCATATAATGCAAGGAATGGGATTCAAGATCGAATGTACATGCCAAATCGCGTCGTATGTGTCACAAATGATGACGATATTATAACGAAAGTTCCAGTTCATAATTATCAATAAAACACGTTAATAGTGATATTAACCTGATTCATTTATGAAAAATATTTTATTGCTACTTAGAAAAGACACATTTTTTTTTAGTTTATTAGACTATTTCAATATAAACAATCTATTTCTATTTGCCTTGACTGTTTATTTTATTCAGTTATTAATTAAAAAAAATAAATAAATGCTTTTATTAGTAGCTGAAGAGATGATGAAGCGTGCTCTAAACAAAGCATGTGTTAAACGCAAAAATGGGAGGGCATCGTGTCAATTGTCTTGCCGTCAACTCAGATTAATCGTATGATTCGTGTCTTATTTGACTATTTTAGTAAATACTGAAGTAAATGTGGCGATCATTTCTTGAAAAAACACCTGAGGGTACGAATGTGATGTAATTCTTGCACATGACCACCTTGGTTTTTTCTATATTAAACTGATAAAACTTATTTCCAAATGTCTTTTGGTGACCGGACAATTCGTTGCAGGACAATTCGTCGCGGACAATTCGTTGCGGACAATTCGTTGCACGGACAATTCGTCGCAGGACAATTCGTCGCACGGACAATTCGTCGCACGGACAATTCGTTGCACGGACAATTCGTTGCACGGACAATTCGTTGCACGGACAATTCGTTGCAATGACATAAGTCAATCAAAAGTAGTATATCTTTTTCAACAATACAACAACTTATTCAATTAAATTTTAAACATGTTATTCAATGATCATAAAAATTATTATAAATACTACTAATGACTAAACTTCGATTTTTGATTTCGGGGTGTCCACTATAAACAATCCTAGTAAGACAAAAAATCAGATTCGTTTTCTACTCCATAATTAATGTCAATAGGATATAAAAAAATCTTCGATTACGAGGTATCATCAAAAATATTCCGGACATTGAATAAATCAACGACTCAATCCGATCAGTTTCGTTTTAAATATATAAAAATAACAGGTGATGCTCCCTAAAATAGCAGAATTTGTACGTCAAACGCGAAGATTTAAAAATAGAAATTCATTAAAAGTTATTTTGTAATGACGTCAATGCTGCTCTTCTTCAGTGAACGCTAAATTTTGTTAGTCTTTTCAAGGTATTTTCTCATTTTCAGAAGCCTTGAGCTGCAGCATAAATTAAAAAAATGTGCATTACTACTTCCACTGGTATAGGAAAACTTTCATCACTTATATAGCTCGAATAAACTAAATTTTTATCGGCACAAAAAGGCTATTGTACTGTTAGAAATCAAAAATCGAAGTTTATTCATTAGTAGTATTTATAATAATTTTTATGATCATTGAATTACATGTTTCAAATTTAATTGAATAAGTTGTTTCATTGTTAAAAAGTAGATACTAATTTTGATTGACTCATGCCCATGCAACGAATTGTCCATGCAACGAATTGTCCGTGCGACGAATTGTCCTGCGACGAATTGTCCGTGCAACGAATTGTCCTGCGACGAATTGTCCGTGCAACGAATTGTCCGCAACGAATTGTCCGCGACGAATTGTCCTGCAACGAATTGTCCTAGCACCCATCAAAGAGATGATCATGATTCATTGACGTGATTAAAAAGTTGAGGTTCTGATCAAGCTTTCGAATTTGATGTTATTATAACGGATGAACGTCGTCAAATAATGAAATCATACCGAAATTCAGATTTATTTTGTCCATGATGAAGTGGTGGTGCTGGAATTTTCGCTGTTGTACTCTCAGTTGTATTATGTATTCATTCTTCACCATCGCTTGTGGGTAGTTTTCAAAGTTTTACTACTCCCTCTTCCATTCCGCTCTGCCCCCTCGCCCCCAATGAAACTTCGTACAATAGTTTTATTCATAATTTTGTTCGATTGTCACGTAAATTAGAAGAGGTTGGCTGGGCTTGTTACTTTTATTTATCAGATAAAGTTCTAATAACTTCGTTTTTCTTAACCAAATGGAAATATTAACATGACTAATGCATTAAATAGTCAACTGACAAATGACTACAGTTATTTTAACGTCTCAGATTGTAATCTTCTTTCGTCTGTATTATTTAGTGATTTTTCTTGATACCATTCTTGAACAGCTAAATCCAACAGATGGAAATGTTCTACTTGGTGCACGTCTTATTTCTGAAAGCATTGTTCGTAATCAACCAAATCAATTCGCAAATTACTGCTTTAAATAAATGGCCAAAAGAAAGCAATTACTATCAACTATTAAACATCTTGTTGCTGGTGGAGACGTTTCGACTACAAATCAAAATATCAGTATTAATTTAACATGGTATACTGCTACTGTTCATGTGGTCTATGTTTGGACATGGCTTGATGAAATGTCTAGCGATGAACAACAAAAACTTACTAAACATGTTACAAAACAAGTAGAAATTTTATAACAATGGCAGAAAATTCTCAATTACGTGTATATATGAATATAGCTGATCCAAATCAACCAGATTGACAAAAGTTTCTTGAAGCAATGGAAAATTATAATCAGCTTAAATCAATTAAAGAAATCGTTAATCCGAATGAAATATTTATTATGCAAAAAATATTTAAACGCTGATGATTAATCAGAAGTTCTGGATTGTCCAAGAATATCAAATACAAACAAAATGAATTTGACTGTGAAAATATTACTAGCGATGAATTTTTTCTGTCAAATTTCAAATTATATCTATGCGAAGAGAATATCAAATATTACAAATAATCAGTCACTGAAATAATATGGGTCAAGACGTATTATTATACTTTAGATTCTGCCGGATTCAAAATTTTCGAACTCGGACCTACTCGAACTATATTTTGATGCTTTCAATGAAATTTTCTTATCAAAAGAGAATAACCACTCCGATGATGAGAGCTAATTGTTTTCAGTTTTTAATATTCGGTGACTAGTATATTCTACATTTTCTCAGATGATCCGTCTGAGAAGTGTGTAGAGTAGAGCACATTGAATCCAAAGTTTATGAACCCAGATCCAATAGAATTCGGGGCCAAACCGACAGATTATATCAAACATACTTGACGAAAAACAATAAACTTATCAATTCGTTCGAATAGGTCCTTGAGTTATAAAATCAGAATAACGGAAAACAGCTGTTCTGTTTATTGTTCTTAATTATGTTTTATATCGATATTAAAGGTTACTTGAAATTGTCGCATTAGTTGAAGGATTTTTTTGCTTACACATTATATCTTTAAACAAATAGTCAAAATCTTCATATTCAATTGTTTCGGTTGTTAATGCAATACACAAAATTTTATATTTATCACTTTATGCTGTATTGAGATTTTTATTTAGGTTTTTGTGTTTTTGAGATCATATTTGCAGATGATTTATTGTCGTCAACAATATTCATGAGTAAATAAAAACGATGACTGCTCATGCCGTATTGACGATGTTTTTAAGAGAGCGTCCATGAGAGGATCGAGTATACAAGGCACTCGATAAAATTTTTTTTTTCGATTTTTTTTGCTCATTCGAAACTTCAATGTCTAAAGCTGCTAACCCTAAAATTTTAGGTTCTAATACCCTTTCTATGAAANAAACTGTTTCTAATTAAGGTCCAAATTTATAACTCTGAATGAAAGTTATAACAACATTAACATTCGACCCAGTTACTCTATTATGAAACTTGTAAAATTATACTTTTTTATTCAAAATAGGGTATGCTTGATAAATAAATGTTCAATAAAAATGATTATGATCTCCATATCTCTGTAGTTCGTAGTCGTTAACATAGAAAAAGCTCAAAGTGTTGAACACTAACGAATGTATTGTTTTATTCAAAGGCGACGAATACCTACGAGAAAATGTGATTTGAGGATGAATTCATAAAAAAAGATCTCAGAATAATCTATAAATACTAAGTTTTTGAAGTAAAGAACAATGAAATACAAATATTATAATTTAATCTATCAAAAATACCAATTAAATCAAAACAATTACTATTTCAACTTAATTAAATCTACTGAAAAATTCAAAAAAAAGGCAATCAATTTAAAATGGTTGATAGCTATAACCGGAGTTATAACCATTTTAACTTTTTGCCGTTTTTCTTAACTATCAACTTTAAAAAAAATAGTTTTAACTCCCACAGCGAACTATAGGTTGAAAGATAACGCATCACATTGAACTATCTTGAATTAATGCTTTTATAAATAGAAAATATATATATTAAATCTGTCTTGTCGATAAACTAGAGATCATCTCACGAAGTGATGAGGAGTTTTCGAAGGAAAAATACTCGTCACAAAACAAACGGAGATCTGTTGCTGTAAAACGGTCAATGTAACTTTTGTATGTACATCCTCATTGGTCTGGATGGGTTATAATTAACTGTGTTCAGTAGTACAACGAAATCGTATATTGTTAAACAATATATAGAAAATGAGAAATAGTTTTCGAAGTTTTAAAACATTGGCGATCAAGAAGTCTGCTTTATCAGTAAGACAAAAAAAGTTCTTTCTATGTGTAAATGAGCACTTTAAGCCAAAAACTGTTGAAAACTGCTATCGACTCGGATAAGATTTTTCCTGTTCAAAAGTGTTAGTTATACTACCCTCATAGCTGTTCCTCAGTGTGACTTAAGTAACATATTAATGCACTGGATATGCATTCATTAAACAATAAATGACTCACCGACATTCACACTCCAGTTATCTTGCTATTTAAATACAAAATAATTATTTATATAAGAAAATGAAGAGAAAAAAAAGCACGAAATCTTTTTATTATGAACAGACAATGTACTTAGAACGATTCAACAGTAGCGATGAAAATATTTTAATTTCTCATAAAAAAGCCTAAACAAAATTTTTCTCTATGTAGTTTGATAGTAAAAATAATACTCTATTTTTCTATGATATATGACCATTCTTCAATTCATATCATAATCACAAAATGTCGCTAAGAGCTGTTTTGTTATGACATGTGATGATAATATTAGATAACATTCCGTTTTCAATGTGTGATCTAGTCTTCTTTTTTCTTGTCTTCTTGAATATCTGGTAGTCTACAGAGTATCGGTAGAACAATACAGAAATAAGTTCATCAAGTTTTTAAAAAAATTCTTTAGACTTAATCAAATAAAACCTAAACGTTTAAAACAATTCAGAATCGTTGTATTGTGTTTTGTCCAATTTCTTAAATCCATTTTGTATCCACTAATATATAGATGGCAAGGCACTGGAGTAGACGAGAAAAAAGAAGAAGACAAGAGACATAAAATACAAAATGTGATCTAATATTACCGTCACATATTATAACAAGGAGATTCTATCAAAATTTTATTGTTATAACATCAATGGAGGAAGATCAAATATCATAGAAAAATACAGTATTGGTTTTACTGAGTCCATATTAAAGAGAAAGCTTCTTTATGCTGGTTATAGTGAATTAAAATATTGCTACTACTATTTTTGGATTGTTCTAAGTACGTACAATAGATGATAAAAAAGAGAATTAGAAATATATTTTTCTATTACTCTAAATTTATAGAATCAAAGAATTTCAATATAAAAGAATGAATAAAGCTAAAGGTCGAACATATGTAAGTATAAAAGATTAAAGAATAATTCTTATTCTTCTTGTTTATCCTCTAATTATGTTCAGTATACAATTCATTGAATTGCGATCGATTTTCAATGAGAAATATTCGCGTATGGGTTTATCAGACAGCTATCTTATAGAAAATTCCTTTTTTTAATAAATACTATTTTCTAAACAAAAGATAATATTTTTCTAATGGTTTTTTATTATAATGTTTTAGATTTTTGACTGTTTTATATTTGTTTTATCTATGTCAGAAATATATTTAAAAACAATAAAAAAAAGATTATATTCCATTACAAAGATTCAATGTTTTTTTGGTTTGATTATATTTATTTTACTTCTTTTATTTATTTTTCAACATGATTTGAAATTGAAATGGATTTATGAAGAATCTGCTCGAATTAATTCAGTATTAATGAGAAGATCCGAGATTAAATTACTTTCATTATATGAAAATGAATTGTCTCGTGTAGAACAAGATTCATTTAAACCAATTTTTCATAATCATTATTTGACATTAAAATTAAACTTAACATCAATGGGAAAGAATTATTTAAATTATTTTAAAAATGATTCCAACGAGAAAATTGATTGTCTTAAAATAACCTGTTTAAAAAAATTGAAAAATATTAATGATTTTCATCCAATTTGTCATATTTATTTGAATTTTCGTGTGACAATATTAAATTTTACAGAAATATATTTGATATTTTTATCAAAAAATTCGAGTTGTTCATTATCATTAAAAAATACATCTGGTTTTATATCTCTTGATATTCACCAAATGTTTTTAATTGATGATAAATTTCGTTTTACTTATCAATGGTCGAATTTTGATCAAGAAAAATTATTCTCTTGGTTTCAATGGCCTTTAACAACGAAATGTTTAAACTCGGCTTTGAAGAATTTACTTGAAAATAAAAATCAACCTTCAGAATTACATTTCAATTCTTTTAAATGTTCTTCTGTAGATATTTTAATTCATTCAACTTCACGAGAATTATTTCTTAGAGAACAAGAAGCTCTTTCATATTGGTTTGATTTGCAAAATAATGAGTCAATTAATAAAAATTTTTTGGATAAAAACAATATTTCAATTAAAACAAGACGTCTAGTTCCATTTGAAATAGCAAAAAATAATAAAGTATGTTCAGAAAAATTTCAAAATTGGATTTTAAATTATCAAAAATGGCATGAAAATATTACTTTTAATATTAATAATCGATCAATGACATTTGAACAACAATTTCAACGTATAATTGAACTTAATGTTCGTTTTTTAATCTATGAAAAACATACATCAGGTATTGCTGATCGAATAATTCATTTCATTTCAAGTTATTTAGCAGCATTATTAACAAATCGATTATTTATATTTGATAAAAATTGGTCAGAATTTATAGACATTATGCAGTCGAGTTTAAATTATCAACCAGAATCAGTTATTCCTTGGTTTTCTCGGTTTGATATGATTAAGAAAAATTTATCTTTAAACATTCAAAATAATTTAACAATAAAAGATTATTGGTTTTCTTTCGATCGACACAATACAGACTATGATTATGAAAAACATTGTCGTGAACGTATTCTTATATTTAGAGGTCATACAGGAGGTGTTATACATGCAATAAAATCAAATTCAAGTGTCTATAGGAAATTTTTAACTATTGATCTTGAAATGAATCCAGAAAATATTTTTGGATGTCTTTATCATTCTCTTTTTACNNGTCTGGGGGGGGGCCCAACCCCGTCCTGGCACAGGCGGGGGGGGGGGGGGGGGGGGGTCCAAATTTCTAACCTTAAACACTTCAACACTCCTTTCAGATCGTGTTTCACAAAATATTGAATCTTAAAAGAGATTCCTTCCAACAAATACTCTCCTTTAAAACTCATATTTTGTTCATTGTCATAAGATTTATTGTGCAGACAAAAATCTTAAAAGGATATGTGCTATGAGCACTTTCTTCTTGTATTATGATCATTTTATTGGATTTTCAACCTATTGCAGAGTATCAAGAGGAAAAATGAAACATGAATTTTAGTCTGAAATTTCACCCGAAAATAGATATTGTAGTTCATATAATATTCTGAAAGTGTCAGCCAAAACGAATGTTTCTACTTCAGAATAACAATGTTTCAAGACCCCTTACTTCTTCAAGAGAATCGTGTTTGTTTTTGTGTATCCAATATCTTCAAAAGAAACCTGTCTTTTCTTTTTCTGAACCTTTCAGGATATTAAAAGGAACATGAGATCTGTTTCTGAGAAAAAGCACTAATAGTATACATACTTTGATGACTGCTATCAGCTCAGTAGACCGTATCAATTAGCAATATAATATGAGTTCAAATGGAGTATAGTCATGGAAAGAATTTTCTTATAATGAAATAATTTGTAATTGTTTTATGATAAAATAAATTAGAAATACTTATATTTGAGAAAATTTTCTCGATCAGACAAACTTGCAAATGATAATATCATACAAAGAATTATGTCTACTGGCTTGACAAAAAATTTTTCTACAATCACTAAAGTTGAGTATTTTCTGCTTTCTGTGGCTATATGACGAATATCTTTAAAAAAAAGCATTTTCACTATACAGATAATATAACTTCACGTGATATTCGTTATGCTTATTTTTTGGGAACTTTAGATGATTGGGTTTTGTTACATAAAAATATCAAACTATTTCGATTATTTACAATAAATGAAGATAATTTCTTCGTTCATATTGATGTTATTTTTATCTACTTTGGGTAAATTAATTCGAATATATCTTGAAATTGTTAATAATGAATTCTTAGATATGATTTTTCAATTTAAAATATGTGAATAATAAACCTACGGGAAACTTTCACAATTTTACTAGAATTATTCAATTAGAATATTCATATTTTCCGATTAATTGACTATTGATACAAGTCACACTAAAACAAATTCATTAGATTTACTTGATTTAAGATTAAAAATAACATTTCATTCGACCCTGTTATTTAAATAATTAGTCATATTTGTTTCTATTTCGCAATCAACTCAGATGACATGCATATGAACGATTGGTTTCTCTAATTATTCTATGAAAATTATAGTAAAAAGAAAGTATTGTTTCGTAATGTATGTTGAATTTAATAGTCTGATTTTATACATCAAACTCGAAAAACAATATATAACCAAGTGCATTAAAAATATATTATTAAGTCAGAGGCTATTATTCACATTCAAATTATAAGTATTAGAGCATGAGAAAAATAAGTTTTAAATTTATGAATTTTTTATACTGTCTGTTTGTTTGACTAAAATTAAATATATCCGAATAGAAAACTATTTCGATGAATTCTTTTTTTTTTTTGGTCGACTTCCGATAATTCTGTGTATATATGCTCTTGATTTTTGTAAATTCTCTTTTGTTAACATTGGTTTGAATCAAAATAAAAAGGTATATGGTTAATTATTTTACATAAAATAAATATATAGCACTCAAGAAAAAAAATTAACATGATAGAAAACACAAAAATACATCAAGCAAAAACAAAAATTAAGGTAAAAAATTTATCATCGTGTTCTGGGTGTGGCATGTGGATGTCTTTCCTTCACCCACAGTCATACCAATACATCCATTTCCACCCTTATCTTCGCATTATAGACTTCTTTTCGGACACGTGAATTGCAATTATATTATTAGTGGATATTACAGTCGATGATTTCGATAACAAGGAAGCAACTTTGATACAAACTGCGAAAAACATGATGCTGTAGTGTCTGCTTCTATACACTGACTGTAAAACATACGGTCTGGTAAATTATGGATTGATAAGTTTTATGGTCGAAAAAAGCAAACACTCCTTCAATGCAAACGTTAACGAGAACACTTCACCTATAATACGTTCGTTTAAGAGAGATAATGTTAAAGAAGACAAGTGTTCTGTAGTCGATGGTTTTTTATGAGTATTTGATCATTTGAAAAAGATAGAGACTCCTAAGAATCCATTTCGGGTCATCGTTGACTTTTCAATAATTCTCAGCTTAGTAAACGTATAATTCGTGCGGTTATGAGTCTGTATGCCAGTGTGAAAGCATAATATGGATGCGAGTCTTTTATCCACTTACACATCCAATCTCTAAAACATATCCAATATTTATCAAACAATAACCGTAATACTAAATTCAATGTTTGAAAGTCACTAAAGATAGCACCAAATTCGATATTTCGTGTCTGGATTCGTCTACCCGTCTGTGTTATTGTTCTAGTTGATTGTACTGGATGAAGAATTTTAGATTGAATCCAATGATACCATTTTTTAGAGGGAGTTGTCAGACAAAAAATGGGAATTTGAGGCTTAAACTAGTAATTTGCCGGGCGTTTAAAGATATTGTATTCCTGGTCCAGGCGTGTGAATTCTGCATGACTTCTAAGTGTTTTTTCATGGGTGTCAATCGGATATTGGCGAATTGTTATACTCCTATGTAGTATTTAAAGGATTTCTTTAGTCCTTGAAAATCTTTTATATTACTAGTGTAACCTCTTGAACTTGCGTTTCTTCTAAATTAAACCTCTTAGAAGTACTTTCCGTCAATGTACAATTTGATTGAGCACTTATTACAATCACAGAAGTGGAAATCACAAGTAAAGATCCAAATCTAAAGAGAAAACACTCCCTCTCCCTTCACCACCACCAAAAGTCGGTAAAAAAATATGTTTTTTCTGGTAAATCCCCATTTTTGTCTGATGACTTCCACTGAAAATGGTTCTATCAAATTAAATATGAAATTCTACGTCCAGCTCAACTAGCTACAACAATAGCACAGATGTATAAGCGAATCCGGTCAAGAAATACTCCGTGAAACCTAGTAAAAAACCTGTTTTTCCAAGTAAACTTTCTTTTTTTTTGTCAGATGACCTCCTCTGATGATGGTACCATTGGATTTAACATCAAATTCTGCAACCAACACAACTAACTAGAATAATAGCACAGATACGTTTACGAGTCGGAACTGCAAATATCGCATATGGTGCTAACGTGTGTTTGATGGAAAATGGAATAGCAAATGTCAAAATTAGAGTGAAAGCAAGAAATATCGTTTTGAATATTTATTTCTTGACTTTTAAACTATGTAAACATCATGAAACTTAAGCTTCGAACAAATAATATTCGCCGAAAACAATCTTGCTTTCGTGTTTCTTCATTTCGTTCTTTTTCTTGTTAGAGAACTATTTAATTCAGCATCCCCGGTACAGATAGACGACATGAGAGTCATCAAAGGAATTATTGTTTTGCTTTTTACTTTTATTACGTATATCATCGTTGATAATGAGTTGTGCATCATTTCTACAGTATTTTATTCCGATCTGTGAGATTTTTTTTCAAGTAGTTAATTGTGGTGAACAAATCTATGTGTATATCCTCACTAGAAAAGTAGGATTCGATGACGATCTAGATAAACACCTCTTCCTAATTATTATGGGCATTAATGGTTTGTCTGCGTTTGAATTTATAGTTGGCCATCCACAGGTAGAAATCTTTCTTCAAGCATTGATTGAAATTTCAATAAATGCTGGATGTAAAAAAAAAGCCAGCTCACATGTAAAATACGCATAATTGGACTCATTATCGGTTTGATTGTCTATGAATTTTTCATGTTTTACCGTTGATTACTTTCTTTATCCCGCGACCTTCACGCTTTCGAAGTTTCTTCTACGGAATTCTCGAAGTTATATCTTCGTTTTGTGTCACGTACATTGTGGATTGCATTAAGTTAGCAATGATATTTGACTTTAAGTTGACTCACAGACGTAAGACACATCCAACGTCGCCATCATTGTATTCTTCAAGTTCTAAGTCAATCCATCGTCAAAATTAGATGAATTATTTGAGGGCGATCTGTTCATACAATACGTTTGGTATTGTATCGTATTCGTTTTCATTGTGATAATAACTTTGATCGCTTCAATAACAGGTTTCATATATGGCATTCAAGCACTGAAAGTAGCTGCTGCTGGTATAGTGGCATTGAGCACGTATGATCGTGTTATGTACATTCTAGCAATTGTTGGTGGTTCATCAACCCTCTGTTTGATTCCGTGCGGTATCCTTGGATGTTTACTTGCATTCTTAACCGGTTGTTGCAAGAACTGTATTTCTTCCTCCAAAGATGTTTAATAAGCTTTATCAAATTATATGGACGAGAACATATCTATTTAGTTTTCGAATAGTATACTTCTTATACTTTATACTCTTTGCTTTTCATGTAGCCTATTGACTAGATAAATGAAAATGAAATGTGTATCAAATTAAACTAATAAATATCTAGAAGGAGATAATTTAAGGTGCATCTGTGCATGTAAAGATAAGTGTGAATATACGTTTGTATAGATGCTCTCCTTACTGCCACTCACACGGAGCCACAAGTACAATTACAGGTACACTAATACCCACCTACACTCTGATTTAAACAACATTATTAGTATTAAATACAGTATTCAGTAAGCACTCATAAAATGCAAATAATATTATCGATTTACTGCTTGCAACTGTTACTGATAAAGCATTAAATGATGGACAATATATCTTTGAATTTTATGAGAGTGGTTTATCATCAAACAATATTGACGTTATCAAAGCAGAATGTGAGCTGTGGCAATATAAATAGAAAAGAGCTTCAGAAGATGAAAGATTATCGAATGTCACTACTTGTTTAAATGCTGTGATTTCTATTAAATCTTTTGATCTAAAGTTCAACTACTTATTTGGAATCTTTGCGATACTGGCTGTGGCTGTTGCTACAGCTGAACAAACATTTTCAAACAATGAAAACTCCCCTTCGGAGCAGTATTGATGATAGATGCCTAATTAATCTTGCTTTAATTTATATGCATTGTGATATTGCAGCCAATTTGAATATAAACCATACTATCAAAATGTTTTGCAAAGATAAATGGCGTATTAAATTTACCAACTGACACGCAGAACTCTCTATTTTTTCAGGCTTAGTATAGAGAAATATTTGTTTTTGTGCCTTGTACAACAATAAAAATAAATTTACAATAATAACTTATTTTATTTGGGATAGGCTGTTACAGATAGATGAAAGAAGCCAGAAATTTTTCTAGAGTCCCAAAAAAAGTTGTCTAACTCTTGGTAGGCAAATATTAGGAGAAACCTTAAAATATTTACAGCATTGCGCATTCTTCTTATCAAAGTCTTAGCTACGCCCCTGTATAATAGCCATTGTCAGAAAACTCGATAGAGTTTATATTTGCAGTCTTGTTGATATTGTCTTTATGAATAGTTTTTGTTAGTAATCCAGCATGCAAAAACGCTATAGCAAGTAATCGTATACGCCATCATACATTCAAACATGAACAACGTATGCAAGGGACGTAAACGTCAGTCGCATACGACTATCGTACACGATCGTATCTAGTCGTACATAAGTCGTTAGTCAAGTTGCACTTATCAAGCACATAAAATTTTCATTTTTAATTCAACAATAAATATCATGAGAGATATTTCTATAAAAAAAAATAATTGTTTAATTTCAAATAATCCGAACAACATAATTAAAAGCAAGTATTTTTTTGAATTAAATTAAATTATTTTATTTTTATTTATATTGAAACAAAAAAAAACGTATTTCAGAGTGAGTATTCATTTTAAAATAAATAATTTATTCTTTTTATTTGGATCAATTCAAATAACAAAATAAACAGTAAGTAATCTTTTTCAAAAAGAAAACACAAAAGTTCGTCTGTCAGGAAGAGGGGAAGAAAATCCTTTCCTCTTGAATAAGAAAAATATTCAAGTAAGATAGCACACGACATCATATACAACTATATACGGTCGATAACTTTGATTACATATATATTGTATTTCAGAAGTCAAGTAATACGACGAAATATAATTGTAACTTATACTGAATACGCTCGTCATTCATACTATATACGACTGTAACAACATTGTCTGTCATCATTTACGACTATCGCGATCGTAATGTGTGTCCTGGGAATCTGTAAGAAGAACGAAGGGTACTTTATTTTTACCATTTGCCGAACAGCCCAGTCAAGTGAATAACAAAAAAAATGATCATTAAAATACTTTTTGATCTTTAAATGTGAAGTCGGTTATGGAAGGGCAGATTAATTTTATATTTTAAGCAATTCTCTTTCTTTATTTAGTACTGTATTTCATAAAAAAATGTAACTAATATAATAGAAAGTTAATTTAAGATAGCAATAAAATGATGACAAAAATGCTAAAATGAATAAATATAATAATTCCAATAAAAATAACATTAAATTATAATTTAACAATATTTGTTGACGTTTCGATACTGAATTGATCTTCTTCAGAACTTCTTCTTAGAAGTGTCATTAATGTTCAAAATTGTATGTGTATATATTCTTCTCTTTATTACTTTTATTCTTCTTTTTGATAGTGGTACGAATAGAATAAGACAGAAATATTGAAAGGAGACAACATCTAGGTTACCTCATCGATACCACTATCAAAAAGAAAGGGTCGTGAGTGTGCATCTAGATGTTCCTACAAATCATAATTCGGCACACCAACGCTCACACCCTTCTGAAGAAAATCTTAATGCAAATATTCTTTCAATCTAATAATAGTTTAACAATATTCTGATGCAGTTGACATATCAGCTTAAAATATCATGAATTCAAAAGTGTTCCTATCACGGCCACTTTCTTTTGTTCGATCAAGTGTATATGAATTAAGACTGCATTCCATTCATCAAAGAATAATATTTATATCGTTTGAAACAATCAAAATGTAACAATAGATTTTGATTACAAACATGGCTATGTATGATTCAGTTCAAAAAGACCTGTTCAATTTATTTCTTCAATTTTTTATCTACGAATAGAATTTTTTTATATTTCAAAATAGTTTTTTGTGACGATCTTTCTTGAAAACAGAACTTTTGGAAGCGAAAGAAATGATTTACCGAATAGTTGAAGGTTTTCATTAACTTCTTCTTCCCAAAACATGCTCTATCTACAGTAATTTTGCTTAAAATTTTCTATATACTCAATTTTATTAATCTATTCTTTTATAATTACTATTCCATACATTTAAAACTATGAACTGCGAAATAAATTATATTATATCGTCCTCCTGTTGATCGTGATTTTCACACTTATATCGATTACTGTTTAATAAACTTTAAAAGAAATCTTTCATGCTATGCGATTATGGTTTACATCAATTTCTATTAAACAATGAAAATGAACTATTTATATATTTTTCCCAAACAAAAAAAAAGAGATTCCAGCAAGGCTAACAGTTAATATAAATCATATTTTCACATTTTTTCTCTGTTTCAGCTATTAGATACTGATAAAAAATCGTTACGTATTATTTTATATATATTGTGATATATCTGTTTGATCATCGAGCTAATCATCCGTATCTTTTGCTATTCTTTTTCATGGCCATAATAAAGACAAATATGCACATAACAAATAATGTCGCTCTCATGAAAATATACAATAGTATATTTTAAAAAAAAATATTGTGTCTAGTTAAGTTATCTGAACTTTTACAATTAATTATAACACATAAATAAAAGTATGTATGTATACATGATGAGTACTTGCAAAAGTAATCGTTTTGTTTTTCTAGTTTAGCATATAAATCTGTCTTCTTGTTTAACAATATAATACATGTAAGATAAACTTATTGATAATGTAGTGAACTTTTATTGTCACATATTCGTTTCAGTTGATTGAAGATGAATGTTCACATCAGCATTGTATTTGGTTATCGTCAAGAACTTAAATCTATTAATATTCATTCGAATAATGCCGATAGTAAAGATTTGATTGCGTCGATTGAATTACTACTTGAAATAAAACCTAAAAATGAAGAAGTTAATATTTTGTCAGATTCAGTTATTCTTGATTTGAATAATGTTACTGAATTTCAAAAAGAGATAATTATACATCAAATAATTGGTATTTTAACATGACAAGAATAACATATGGCTTATGGTTTTTTGATCGGAGCAATGACATTTTAATACAAATGGTTGTTTTGAATTTTGAGAAACAATTCTATCGAAATATACTTCAGAAAATATAACATAGCAATGGAATTTTTGTATTTTATCTACTTTAATTAATTTATCTTGAGAATGAACATGGATCAAATATCATTCAAATCCAATTGTTTCATTGAACGTTAACATTTCAAAATCCAATAATATGAAGATTCAATTTCATAGAATCGTTTTTCATGATTCCAAAGTTATGTTTCATGCGTCGATTTTTGTTTTAACTGATGGTAATCATATACAATTTTATATAACTACCAATCTTATTCATTGATCACTCATATCTTGTTTTGGTTAAATCTACGGATTTTAATAGTACAAGTGCAGAATAATACCTCTGATGAATTGTTCAAATCTTCAATCATTACAAACTATTAATTGTCTTGATTATAAGTCTAATTTTCTATGTATGTATTACTTATCACAATATTCCACGATATAATGGAAGACAAATAATGATTTCTTGAATGAATACATCCATTGTGGCAAAGTCAAATGACTATATATTGTCAATTAAAACTTGATTTTAATTCATTTACAAATATTTATCATCTTCAACAATTACCTATTCATGAACGTTTTTTTCATTCATGTGTTTATAATTTCAACTGAATTTCATAATATTACAAAGACAACAATTATATGTTTACATGTTCGGCCAAGTTTCAACAAAGGTGAATATATAGAAATCAAATATATAGATGAAAAAAATCAAGTTGAATTTGATGGATGATATTATATTGAAACTTCAAGTCATTATGAATCCATGTTTGATCGAAGTATTTGTCTATGAAAATATGTTACATTGAATGACCTTAGATTAATGCTTTTATGAGTAAAAAAATATGAGGAAACTATATCTTTTCTATAAACTCACGAATAGGGAAAGAGTTTTAGAAAAAAAGACTCATTACAAAACGGGAGGTGATTTATTGCTGTAAAATGATCGATATAGTCTTTGTATTTGTGCATCTTCATTAACCTGTATGAGTCGTAATTAATTGTATTAGGCAATATAACCTACTTGTATATTGGTTAACAATATATAGAAAATGAAATACGTAAATAAGTAATTTGCGCCAAAATCTGTTGAAAACTACTATTGGTGCCATTGAAATTTTTATTGTTTAAAAATGTTAGCTACACTACTATTGTAGCTATTCTTGAGTTTAATTTAAGTGACATACTGATTCACTGGATACGCATTTATTAAACAAACTTTCTCTCTCTATGAAGTCTGATAGTAAAAACAATACTCTATGTTTCCATAATATCAATTAATATCATGGTAATAAAATTTCGATAAGAGATGTTTGTTATGCTATGCGACGGTAATATTAGATTACATTTTGTATTTGATGTATAATCTGTTATTGATGTTTTCTTCACTCTTCTTTTTCTTTTTCCGTCCCTTTTTTTATGCCCAGCCATTTAGACATATTAGGATATACAAAAAGTGATATTTGTAGATCAAGAAAAAAAGATAGAGAGATTCTCTGGGATCTGGCAACATGTAATTTTTTGGTTATTCGATTTAATCAAGCAAAATCTAAACAGTTGAAAGTATATATATAGATGGTCAGACATTAGAGAAGATGAGAAAAAAAGAAGAATAAAGAGAAGATCACGAAGACAATACATATTCAAACACAAAATGTGATTTCTTGTTA
Source organism: Rotaria sp. Silwood2 (assembly GCA_905329745.1). Taxonomy (NCBI): domain Eukaryota; kingdom Metazoa; phylum Rotifera; class Eurotatoria; order Philodinida; family Philodinidae; genus Rotaria; species Rotaria sp. Silwood2. The sequence goes on along the minus strand of CAJNSZ010000054.1, from coordinate 123,620 downwards.
CGGTCATATATTATGACAAACAAATATTATCAAAATTTTATTATTATCATATAATGAAAATAAATGGATAAAGATAAAAGATGAACATATGTATAAAAATCGAAGAATAATTCTCATTCTTCTTATTTATTTTCTAATTATGTATAGTGCATTATTGAACTCCATTGAGTTCTCATCGAAAGTTAATCTTTTTCTAATGGTTCTTCAAAATATAAATTTTTAGATTTCTGACTATTTCATATTATTTATTAATGTTAAAACTATATGTAAGAATAATAAGGAGAAAATTATGTGCATTTACAAAGATTAAATATATTTTGGCTTTGATTATATTACTTTCAACTCTTTTATTTGTTTCTCAACCTGATTTGAAATTGAAGCGGACTTATGAAACATCTTCACAAAATGACCCAATATTAATAAGAAGATCCAAGATTAAATTACTTTCATTGTATGAAAAAGAATTGTCTCGTATAGAAAAAAGTTCATTTCAACCAATTTTTCATAATCATTATTTGACATTAAAATTAAATTTAGCATCGATGGGAAATGATCATTTGAATTATTTTACAAATTATTCCAACAAAAACATTGAGTATCTTAAAATAACATGTTTGAAAAAATCGAAAAATAATAACAATTTTCATCCAATTTGTCAAATTTATTTGAATTTTCATGTGAAAATATCAAATTTCGAACAAGTAAATTTGAATTTTCTGTCGAAAAATTCGAGTTGTTTATTATCATCAACAGATAGAGATAATATTATATTTCTCAATATTCATCAAATTTTCTTAGCTGATGATAAATTTCGTTTTACTTATCAATGGTCAAATTTTGAACAAGAAAAATTCTTTTCATGGTCTCAATGGCCTTTAACAATAACATGTTTAAATTCAGCTTTAAATAATTTACTTGAAAATAAAAATCAATCATCACAATTATATTTCAATTCTTTTCAATGTTCTTCTCTAGATATTTTAATTCATTCAACATCACGAGAATTATATATTAGAGAACAAGAAGCTGTTTCATATTGGCTTGATTTACAAAGTAATGTGTCAATATATGAAAAATTTTCAGATAAAAATAATAATTCAATAAAAGCAAGACGGTTAGCTCCATTTGAATTAGCTAAAAATAGTCAAGTATGTTCAAATAAATTTCAAAATTGGATTTTAAATTATCAAAAATGGCATGAAAATATTAGTTTGGCTATTAGTAATCGATCGATGACAGTTGAAGAACAATTGCAACGTATAACTGAACTTAATGTTCGATTTTTAATCTATAAAAAACATATAACTGGTATTGCAGATCGAACAACTCATTTAATATCAAGTTATCTGGTAGCTTTATTAACAAATCGATTATTTATATTTGATAACAATTGGTCAGAATTTATAGACGCTATGCAATCAAGCTTAAATTATCAACAAGAACTGATTATTCCTTGGTTTTCTCAATTTGATCGGATGAAGAAAAATTTATCTTTAAATATTCAAAAGAGTTTAACAATCCAAGAATATAGATGGTTTTCTTTGGCTCGGTATACTAGCGATTATGATTATGAAAAAAATTGTCCTGAACGTATTCTTATATTTACAGGACGGATAGGAGGTGTTGTACATATGATTACATCAAAATCAAGTCTTTATAGAAAATTTTTAACTATTGATCTTGAAATGAATCCAGAAAATATTTTTGGATGTCTTTATAATTCTCTATTTACTTATCGTTTATCTCAATTGATTAAACAAGTTCCATTAATTTCTTCAAATAACCAATCAGATCATTCACCTCAACAAATTTTACAAACACTCTTATCACCGAGATTTTTTCCTATTGGAATGCAGATTCGTGCGGGAGACGAAACAATCACTGGAAAAAGAAATTTTTCAGATGAAAAAACAATTCTTAAAAAATTTGAAAACTTTTTTACATGCTCTCGACAAATAATTAATACAAATAAGAAATTATTTCGTGAAACAAATCAAATTCCAATTATTTTTCTTTTATCTGATGATTTTCAAATACGTCAAGCTGCTTTAAAACGTTGGAAATTCTCATTAGAATGTTTTCAATCATTTGAAAATAATTGTCAATGGAATAATAATGATTTATATATTTTAACAAATTCCGATCCAGTTTTTCATATAACTTATACAACTAATCAAAGATTAGCTTTTCAATTAGGAATATTTGATCATTTTCTTTTTAGTTTATGTGAACAACATTTAATTACTACAGCGAGTGGATTTGGTCGAATTGCAGCTTTTGCATCTTTAAAATTACGAAATATTTATTCATTGTTTCTTGACGAACAACCTTCTTGTGATAATCAAAGTTTACCACTCGCAGTTTCAGGTCATCATTATTCAGGAATATAATTATTCGTTGATAATATTATTCAATTAATTATTAGTTAAATATTCAAAATACATCCTCAAATATGAGGAATAATCAAAAAGTTTTTAAGAAGTGACAGATTTATTTTGTATTTTATTCTCATCGAAATAAAAAGAAGATTATTTTCAAATTATTGTTAAACTTTTATTTTTATAGACGAATTCACTTCTACTATTTATCTATTTTAGAACAAATTATGGATTAACAATAAATAATAAAGAAATCATGACTGACTAGAAATTAAAAGGGCATGGGTGTGTGTCTGTGTATAGGTGACGTCTTCCCTGCATCCACACCCTGTTCTTGAGTTTGATCTAAGTAGCATACTAATTCAGTGAATATGCATTTATGAAATAATGAATGATCTCCTGAAAGTGAGAAACATTTGTTTAGCATTGAATTTGATTGAAGTGATGACAATAAATGGAATCTGCAACAATATACATACGATATATGAGCTTTTTGTAATTTAGAAGAATTTATATATTGATGTAAAGAAACTTGAGAAATTCATGTCTGCAAATTAATATACTCATAAGTACTTAGAAATGAAAAAGTTAAAGAACTTCTTTTAACTTTACAATTAAAATTGTTTTCATAAGTATCTCTAGAAATATATATGAATCATCTGGCAAGGATGAAAATAAAGGCAAATTGAAGTGGATGTGATCGAATAAAGATTTCAACCGCGCCAATACCCACACTCTAATTCTTTATGACAAACATAAACAAACTTTCTCTCTATGTTGTCTGATAGGAAAAACAATAGTCTATCTTTCTATGATGTTTAGTTATTCTTCAACTAATATAAAAATAATAAAATTTCCATGATAGCTGTTTGTTATGATATGTGACGGTAATATTAGATTACAGTTTGTTTTCGACGTATAACCTGTTGTTTCGCTTTTTTCTCGTGTCCTCTTATACCGAGCCATCTAGACATATTAGGATATACAAAAAGTGATGTCGATAGAACCAAAAAGAGATACAGAAATAAGTTCAGTAAGTTCTTAGAAAATTCTCTGAAATCTGGCACCATGTGACTTTTTGGTTATTCAACTTAATTAAACAAAATCTAAGTTTTTAAAACAAATCAGAATTGTTGCATCATGTTGTGTCCCACTTCATAAACTTTGTTTTTCCTTAATATATATAGACAGCTAGACATTAGACTAGAAAAAAGAAGAACATCAAGAAGACACATATTATAAAAAGCAAATCGTATCAAAATTTTATTATTATTATATTAGTTGACAAATGATTAAATATTACAGAAAAATCGAGGATTAGTTTTTTTTTTAATATGAAACTATATAAAGAGAAAGTTTCTTTAAGCTTGTTATGATGAATTAAAATATCTGTACCAATACTTTTGGATTGCTCTAAGTGTTAAAAATAGAAGAGAAGAAAGACATTTAAAAATATGTTCTTCTTCTAATCTAGCTTTATAGAATTGAGTAATTTCAACAAAAAATGAGAGATAAATCATAAAGGCATATGTCTAATTCGTTCCAAACTACATTCTCCATTGACTCGTCTCTTCTCAATTGTTTTCAAATCCGCCCTCACTCTAGATTTATCTTCCGATTAAATTACCATTTAATCTTTATACGCATGGATTACTAATGCGGTTCTATTGAGTATGAAAGACACTTCTTATTATAGAATAAAAAAAAAAAAAGTATCAGCATATCCTTTTTTACAAGCATAAGAAAGAACAGAAAAAAATTATAAAATACAAAATTTAGTTAATATCAAAAGACAAGCCATTATTTGGCATAGCTAGTCTTGACAGATTGGCCGCATTTAATTGCTATATCCATCTTATTAATTTTTCCAGCAAAAAACGGTTGGAGGAATTATACGAGAAGCAAATTTATACCGTTATTTCGTTGTTTTTTAACCATATGCAGTGTTTTGGAATGTCTCGCTCGGAACGAATGCTACAATGTGCTTGGTACTGGTGGTGCTTCTGGATACATATATTTTTTTTACAACTGTAAAGTGGAGAAAAGAACTGGATCAGAGAACAGTCTATAAGACAGTTTACAAAATATGGGACATATATAGAAGGACGATAGAAAGAAGAAAAAGTAAAAAAAGTATGAATGATAAAATGTATTAGTCTCCACTTCTTTTTACGCATATATAAATTATATTACGAGCTTGGCACTACTTCACCATTGAAGTGAAATTGTTGCCCTTGATTAACTACTGAATTGACCGGAATAAAATTAGTCTGTTGATATGCTGATAACTGATGAAGCATTTGTTTCATATATCGGATTATTTTTGCTGTTTTCATCAGGAACGCATAACGACAGTAATCGATACATATGCCTATCAAGGCCATCCGCTCCAATTTTATTAAAATTGTGAACACCCTTCCATGAAACCAACTTTTAAAATTCATTTTTTCTTGTTAATTAAGAATACCTTTTAATTCTGTAAGATTGTTGTTCCCATAGACTTTACATGCTTGTGCCCATAGTGAGATCGTTATTTAGTTATTTAATTTTCTTCTCTTGCGTCCTTGTCGACTGTTAGACAAGATGAGAATGACTTTGAAATCAATTAATCGCTAACGACATTTGATTGGGAACAAATTGACTACCTACTTGAAGGAGGCGTCCCAGCTTGAAACAATTAAAAAGAAGCTGATTTGGACCTAATCCATCATAAAAGATCATTATATGAAAAAGAAAACTACCACGATATTTTCTTATAGTTCTTTAATATAAATTTTCAGATCTTTGACTTTTTCTATTATTTATCAATGTTAGAAGTATATATAAAAATAATAAAAAGATTATATGCCGTTACAAAGATTCAATGTATTATTGGTTTGATTATATTTATTTTAGCTGTTATATTTACTTTTCAACCTGATTTGAAATGGAAGTGGATTCATGAACAACCTTCTCGAAATGCATCAATATTAATGAGAACATCTAAGATTAAATTACTTTCATTGTATGAAAAAGAATTATCTCGTATAGAAAAAAGTTCATTTCAACCAATTTTTCATAATCATTATTTGACATTAAAGATAAATTTAACATCAATGGAAAAAACTCATTTGAACTATTTTACAAATAATTCCAACGAAACAATTGAGTATCTTAAAATAACATGTTTGAAAAAATCGAAAAATAATAACGATTTTCATCCAATTTGTCATATTTATTTGAATTTTCATGTGAAAATATCAAATTTCGAACAAGTAAATTTGAATTTTCTGTCGAAAAATTCGAGTTGTTTATTATCATCAACAGATAGAAATAATATTATATTTCTCAATATTCATCAAATTTTCTTAGCTGATGATAAATTTCGTTTTACTTATCAATGGTCGAATTTTGAACAAGAAAAATTCTTTTCATGGTCTCAATGGCCTTTAACAATGCCATGTTTAAATTCAGCTTTAAATAATTTACTTGAAAATAAAAATCAATCATCACAATTATATTTCAATTCTTTTCAATGTTCTTCTCTAGACATTTTAATTCATTCAACATCACGAGAATTATATATTAGAGAACAAGAAGCTGTTTCATATTGGCTTGATTTACAANATCAAGTTCCTTTTTAGTAATAGCATTCTTTTGAAATAGCATAAATAACATTTTTATTGTTCTTACCGCATTTTCAAGTGTAAGATAAAAAGCCACATTCGGAATAATTGTTTTACGTAAATATGTTAAATCGGTTCGTTCATCCACACCCATATCTTTCAACCATTTTTTTATTTCTTTTTGAATTTTTTCATTTAACCAAGCGAATATTGTTTTATTTACAAATAAATATTCAGAATCGATTGTTCCATTATCAACAATTGTGTCAGCTGGAAAATAAATATCTTTGATTCGTTGTAAACGATTGTTTTGATCCATGAGAAATGGAATTTGTTGAATACCAATATCTATACCATCATCTGTATCGATCTTAGAATATTTTTTATAAAAATATTCAATCATTCGTTTATTTTCTTCAATTGAATGAGTTTTGAGAAATATATCTGATCTAAACATATCGATACACTGATCCCAAGTGAATTTTTCCACACCTATTTGATTCAAGTTCGAATCGTAATCAATAAATGGCTCATCAGCGTAATGAGAGGGATTCTTTGCATGGTTGATAATATATTGATGCATTGATTCGATATTAATAAATGATAATTGTTTGGACATTGACGCTGAATCCATGATGACTTCGTTAACCTTAAAAATCATCGAAAAATGAAAAACTGTGCCTCCCATCAATTTATTTCGAGTCACGAGCTTGACGATAATTCAGTTATCGACATGCTTATTTCTCATTCCTGGTCAATATATATCACATACAAGCTTGTACGATTAGCTTTTGAAAAGATAATTTTAAATAAGCAAACATGATCTGTGAATTTAGAAAATTTAATTCCTGCACTAAACTCTTGTCATAACAAACATCTGATGAACATGGTACAACATCGATAACGAAAAAAAATGATAGCCATTTGCTAATGTCTTCAAATAGGAAAATGAAAAATCTCAATGAAATTTTTAAAAAGTTATTATTCGAGATAAATTTACTTCTGATTGGCCAAAGAATACTCAAGAAATGATAGTTAATAAATAATTTTTTCAACATACTCTTAATAATTGATTTTTTCTATTGCGAATGAAATTACAATCTTTGATACTTCTTGAATATGAATCATTGAATCGTTTTGTTAAAATATTGTTTTCTGGATTCAATTTCGATGGAATAAGTCGATAAGCTTGAAAACGAAATTTATTATCTTTAACCAGTTCTTTTATCCATTGAAAGATTTCACCACTTATTTTATCAAATAACCATTGATTCCAAATAGAATCTAAACAAAACTTTTTGTATAAAAAGCTTGAGAAAAAAACTGAGAAAAATTTTACCCGTATGAATTTGTTCTCGATTTACATTTGTTAAAAAGTTAGCATTGATTAATACGGGAAATTTATATTCAAAAATTTTAGTTGGTAAATAAGAAAAGAGAACTGAATCTTGTTCATGTAGTTTTTCTATACCACCACTAATCAATTCTCCATTTTCATTATGTACTGGAACTTTATATTTCGCAGCAAAAAACATTTCTGCTTTTTTGATAAAACGTAATTTTTCTGGCGCTTTAGTATCTTCAGATAACTTCTCTAGTATATCATCGGGAATATCTAATTCAAAATGTTTGATAATCCATTGCGAATCGATTTTATTATTAACATGAACTTTTTTTAAACCATGACTAAAATCACGAGCAATTGAAATAGTATCATTTGGTTGTGTTAAAAATGTCATACGACAAATATTTCGTAGAAAAAGAAACATATGTGGTTGTTGTTTTAATTGATTTAAAGCAGAATTGATTTCTTCAACATTATTTAATAAAATTGCATAGACTACACGGATTTGATTTTTCTTTTGACTAAAAAATTCTTTAACAAGACTCGGAATGTCATTGTCATTAGTCCACACAGGATTAATTTGCCATGGATAAATGAATTCTCGATCATTTTCTTTTTCCCATGTTTGTTGATCATCAGTTCCCCATTGTTTATTCCATTTAATTTGATACGAAGAATCGAATCGAAAATATTCTCCATTAGAATAGATCATAACCTTATCGGATTTCCCAAAAACTGCTTTGAATCCTAAACCTTTGTATCCAGTTTTATCGAGATCTTTCTTTTTAGTTCCATGATTAACACCACAGATACCTTGTAAATCTTTTTCGTCAAACGCTTTTCCTATACAAAATGATTCAAAAATATTACAAACACTATTTCAATTCGGGTGAAGTAGAATGAACGTCAAAAACACATTAAGAGCATAAACTTTGTAGGAAATATCCTTGTTTGAACGATATGTCAGTATGCAAACTGCTGGATTAAAAATGAGATTTCATACTTTGGAAAAAGTAGCAATGAGCATTTTCCCCTTTCTATTACATGAATTGATAATTTTATTCATGATAGACTTTTGAATTATGTTTTTTTACATAGTATTATAAGACTGATATGTTTTATCATTAAAACGCGTTGTTCAGAAGTAGGCATGCAGCGATCCCAAATGTTCGGATGCCGTGCATGCCTGTTCGATAGCTATAAAAGTTCTCTATCAAACTCACATTGTAAAAATATTTGGCTATTATTATGAAGTTTTTATTTGCAAGTTTACATCAGCCCGATAAAATAGCGACGAGATGTTTATCTTCTCTCATAATCTAAATTTTCTGTTATCCCTCCCTATGTTAAATCTTATTTTATACTGTATCGATCTCTATACTTTATGTTTTACAGATGTCAGACTATGAAGTTTATTAACTGAAAGTTGTATCCTCCTCGTTTTTTTTTCAAATATTTGAATAGCTCAAGATACGATGACCCTATATGATATCTCATTTTGCGAAAATACTTGACTCACACGAAATATTTATATTTTCTATTGCCACTACCCTGCCATCGTATTTTAAAAAGTTTGTTTTATAGAGAAGTAAAAAATTGGCAATAAAGCAAACAACGTTTATTACCATCATGAGCAATAATGAAATATTTGTCTTCCAGAATTTTTAGAGTGATATATCTTGCTTGAGAATCATCAGCATTTTGTATTAATTCATAAATAAATCGTATGTTATCTGTATATAAATCACTTGATAAGGACTTCAATGACTCAGCTTGATTTATAGCTTGTTCAGGAAATTTATAATCGGTATTCTTTGCAGAAAGTTCTTCAATGCATTGTTTTAAACTTGTTTCCTTCGTTGTCATTTCTAAAATATGCCAGAAACAAAAACGAATTAAAATCGATGCTTTTAGACAAATATTATTCTATATAAGAATTTGTTTTTCTACTAACCTACTCTCGTCTTTGTTTCGATTGGATCGTGATATTTTCTTTCAATATTATATAAAAAAATAATTTTTGTCAGACTCAACGTACCAAGTCCTTTTGAATAGCAGCACTTTGTTTAAATAACAAAAAACGCAAATATTTTTCTCTGAAAAGATGCAAGAACAGAACGGAAAAAGAAAAACAACAGTGAATTTTACATGTGATGACATGTCGTAAACCTATGCACACGTTCCTATTTACTCCACATACAACTACTATATTGACTCACTCTTATATAGTTGAAGTCATCGCAGCAAACATCAACATAACATTTCTCTTTCTTATCACGCATCATGATGAAAAAACAAGTAAAACTTTTCAACCAATAATAGGGTGAATGTGGGTGTGGGTGAGTTTTCTTCAGATGCGTACCCACACCGTGCATTTCGTCTAAGAACATTTTCAAATAGATATATGAAATGCAGAAGTCTACTCCATGCCACAAGTCTGCGACAATCATATATGACAGTATCCGACAGTCATATAATTCCGCATTCGGAGTACAGGACTGCTTGCTTTTGTTGTTCCGTATTTTTTTACAACCTTCATATACGAACACAGTAAACGGGATTCTTTAACGACATCCGTTTATCTCTATAAACGATCGTTTACAACCGTGGACATTCGACTAAGGTATTTAATTGAATTGATGTTGTATTTGTAGCATTTAATTTTAATAATACCTAATTTTCTTTCGTGTTTGTCATATGTTGCAGAAGATTCACTGAAATAAATTGCAAGAAATGATATGATCAATGTTTATTTATCTTCCTTACATTTTTCTGGTTCGTTTCATCAATTAATGATTCATATATTTGCTTTTGTACATATGAATCAGAATATGAACAGTTTAATGATTGTTTGCTTGTAATAGCTGCATCTTTACCGTTGATTTTTGTTGTATATTTCACAATCTGAGATATGAAAATAAAATGTTATAAAAGAGCACGACAGCAAACATACTTGACTATTGAATAATATTAATAAGCGTTGATCAGGAATTGGTTTCGTCATTGTGATAATTTTAACAGCAAATGACTGAATGTGTGTGGACCTATAAAAAGGAGGAAAAAAATAGTTCATTCGAAATAGATATAAACTTTTTATTTTTCTTCGCTTTCTCTCCTTGTTAATATGTCACGCCACGTACTTTGCCATCTTCTATTTGTTTCAATAAATGTATTTCTTCAAAATCTACATATCCTATAGACATATTGACTGATACAACAATGAAAGAGGGTGAAGGAACGTGTATGATCTGAAGAAGTTGCAGTATTTATTATTATTCATTATTGATTAATAAAAATCAAATTTATATAGATACACTCACCATCCTTTTCCATCTTTAAGAAATTCTAAAGAAAAATTAGTAAAAGTATTAAGATGGACATATTTTGCAGATTTTTTTCTCTCTCTCTTTATCGTTTTTATTCGGCGTTTTGATATTTTGATCTTTAATAAAAAAAAAATATGAATTTAGCCTTTTATATAAATAAAATTTCTTTATACTTAATCTTCATCATCATATTCTTTGATTTTACTTTCATTTTCATCTGCTGAATCATCATTTTTCGATGCCTGTTCATCTTCACTATCTTCATTTTTTTCTTTCATGATGCTGAAGTCGAATTATTTCCTTTCCTTTTTGTAGCATTTTTGTTTTCTTTGTATTCAATGGTATCACACCAAAATTCATACGATACATTATGAATCTCTCATAATTCAATCTGTTAAATATTCACAAGATAATTTTGAAATTTAATTTCTGATCTAAATGATAAAACCATCTCTTCTTTTCATTATTGATTCAACCAATTGACAAACACGCATTCGAATAGCAGCAGCACTAACACTTGTATCTAAATGTCGTGTTCATTCAACAATAGTTACAAACAAGTTGTTCTACAATATTTACATTCGCTTTTTTTTTCACTTATTTATTGTAGTTCATCACGTCCAGTTCCATTTGTTGAACTTAAACTGGGATCATTCGATTTACCAACAACAACAGATGGAGATGAATTTGGATTATTATTAGGCACACCTAGGATGTGGGTGTGGGTAATAGACTCTACATTGATAACGAAATGTTAGTTGAAAAATACAATTGAAACTATTAAGATGTGTTTCACAAATTTATTGTGCTTAAGACTCGAATGAAGCCAAGTATCTTGAAAATAAATTTTTGAAGCCATCAAGTAACCATTCTTTCTTGATGAAGTCACTTGGAGCATAGTAATTTTTTCGACCGATATGATTAGTCAATGTTGTTGAGTTCAATTATTCATAGGAAACTTTGGAAATTTTTTTCTGATTATATTGGCAATATTTTCCTTGGTTTTTCATCGATAGATTCATAGTAGCAGTGAAGAAGACATGTTTTGGTTTCGCTCTTGTCATATAATATTCAATTTATGGACGTTTCTTTCAATAAACCTAAACATGATTATGTATTGACTTGATCAAACAAAACATCAAGTTCAAGATGAAGAGCCGGACATGTCACAAAGAATACGACAGTTTGTGTATCATGGTTTCCTTAACTAACATTTATTATAGAGCCCTATTTTTAGTGTCAAAAGATTCACATTTCAATTCTTTACAAGATGTGGATAAAGAGAAAATACACTCGCAAATCCTATATTCACTCACATTCCGCGAGAAGAACAATTGAACACTACCATACAATACGTTCCAACTGTCACAGTTTTAGGTAGCTGTGCATATTCGTAGATATCGTGGCAATGTTCGATTCGTCTATTCGAGCCGTCATATTTAAATAAGTTTTGGTACGGTTCTGTACGTCGTCGAAAATGGCTACACGCTCACTTGTATACACTTACGCATGGGACAGAACCCATCCAATTTCTTAAAGTAGTTATCGATTTTTACGTGTTGGGCGCATGCCACACGAGTGTTCTGACAGCTGGTGGGTTTTCGGCGTTAGCCAATCGACGACGTACAGAACCCGACCAAAACANCTAGGCCTCTTCTATAAACTTCAATTTAATGCATCTGAAAAGTCCTTTCTGTAATTGGTGTAGGATAACAAAACTGCAATGCGAAGACCTTTGATGCATTTTAAAATTCTATTAACTTAGTTTTCCATGTGATACGAAATTGCAGAAAAAAAATGAGAAACTCAATAAAACCATTGGAAATGGCACAAATAACGTAATAGCTCTTTCTGGTGGGTAATATTCAGCAATATCAAAATATTACCATTAAATTTTTATTATTCTAAAACCGAAATTGAAAATAACTAGAATAATTATTGGCTAAACTGAGTAATATCTTGAGTGCGATCAAAATCTGAATGAATGACAGAAATGAAATTTACCTGATATCGATGGTAAGTACCAGTAATCATATTCAGCCGTGTACACACACCACGAACGGAATAAAATATTGTAAATTTGTCAAGATTATCGAGAATGCGATAGACAATCTCGACAGGTAGTTCCAGAAGTAATGATGGAGCTTTATTAGCCATATGTATCGCTTGTGTTCGAAAAGTATGCGTCGTTAAAATGAATGACTGATGAAATTTTTTTTCACTCGATTTGTTTATTGACAATATTGTCAAGAACCTTCGTCATGGAGGACTAAGTTTCATTTTACATAGAGAACGAAAAAAAAGTACAGTGCGGTGACGCATGTGACGAGAAAGCAAATTCAATAAAGTAACGTAACATGCACACGCATACAATTTTTTCTTCGTTACCATTTATAGAAAGCTTTCAAATATGCTCTGCTTGAATATATTCGAGAAGTCCTATAAGTCCACTTTCTCTTCGTTCCGTTGTGACTTTCAAGGTAACAGCAAAGAGAAAAAAACATAAGTACATATTTCGAAGTATAGGAAAATGAATCAAAGAAGCAGAGAAAAAACATTCAATGAAATGCCAATATGGTAACTAATTGTTCGTATACAAGATGAAAATCATACACGTGAGTATAGTACGAGATTGAAACATATTTTATAACCAGTTGCAATGGAAACAACATGAGTGAGTGTAGATCTACGTGTGGGCAGCAGTCTCCTATTCATACACACCCATGTTCACCACATAGGATTATGAAAATAAATCTATCAGAGTACATGTACTTAGAAAGTAGGAATCATGCAATTCTAGGCTCAGTGTGGGTGTAAGTTTGGTTTTGCATGTCGATGAAGAGAAGACAGCCACACCTACACTAACACCCACCCTTTTTAAAGAGTAAATAAAAAAATATGAGCCAATAAGAATAGAAAAATGGTGCATGGCCACGTCGGATACGTTATTATATTAGATTGTGTTGGTACATCAGTTTGATTATTGTTGTTAGTGAAATCACATGTTGTGTGGGTTATGCACTGTGCATCAGCATGAGCGAGGGGATTCGTCTGGAAAATCTTGATGAGATATCTTACTAGAATAATGTCGGCTATTAATATATGAGAAAATAGCAAAAAAAGTTTTTGCAATGCGATATGATACAATTGAATGGTCCGTCCAATGCATATACCATAAATAAATAAAAATATTATGTTAGAAAGAAAAAATTACGGTTGTGGACTACGTAGTCGTTATCACTCAGTTGGTTTACAATATGCATATAGTATCAGGGAGAATAATCGTTACAACAGACTCAATCAGTTCATTTATATGCGATTTTTATTTTTTCCAAAAGAAATTCTTTTCCAGACCAACATGCTTACTTTATTCTGTAATTGATGAATAGAATATTTTTCTGAACATTTTCTCCCAATATTTACTTATAAGATATACTATAATGACCTACGTTTGTACACGCATGTTTCAAAGACTAAAAAAAAATTGTAATTAGCTGTTGGGATGTAGTTTTTAAAGAAATTGTATTTGAAAGCTTTTTATAAAAATACCGAACATATTTCTAATTCTGACTGCAAATTAAAAATCGATACCGAGAAATAGTTTCAACTTTAGGCTAATCAACTAAAAAACATCGTTTCTAAGAGTTTGCATATTCCTCCTTCAAAAGCTAGTTTTTGTTTTTTGCAAAGTCAGCCATTTCTCCAGACATGTTGGTTGACTGTTTATTGTTTATCAACGAAAAGATCATTGATCTATTTTGTTTTTATTTCAATTTATGCACAAGAACATTTCATCGTTTATTTTTAGAAGTATGCAAAAATTGATATCATAATTGATAATTTTCTTATTTTCTACTGTCCTTAAATATGTCACAGCTGACATCAGAATTTAGCTAAATTTGAAATAAATGATTGCTTTGAAGTGAGAAAAACTTGAGGGTGTGAGTGTAGATGGGTGTAGGTGTTGACAAACAAAGCAGTCACACTTACACCCACATCCTTTAAGCGCACTGATAATAGTGTTACCTGTAGATTTTGCGAAGTCTTCCACTAAATGGAAGACCTTTCTCTCGAAGTAAAAACTTTGTGTTACTGAATTTAGATGGTTTTTCTGGGCAAACCCAATCTCGGAACCTTCTTAAAGGTACATAAATTGTGGTTGTTGGTCTTTTCCTTCATTTCATCTAGACTCATATGCATATCGCACATCCTCTAGTACTCTCTATGACTAGTGTAGCCACATCGAGTGTAAAATGAATGGATGAAATACTTGGTGAATACTTTTCGAACAATCCTTCGTTTCAGGCCACCATTCAATTCAAAGACCTGATGACAATAAGAAATCTTATAGAATGTTCAACTAGATTGGCATATATCACAAGAATCGTACTGGAATCTCTTTGATTGAAAGAAAAGTATTTTGTCTTGATATGTACTTTATTTTTTATCGGACAGAATGGTTATGTATAAGTTCCAGGTCACTTCTAAGTTGCATATGATCAAGCACATTTTTCTTTACTGTACTTTCTTGAACAGCTAGCGTCTTCAACAAGATTTGGAAACATTCTGAATAGAGTTTAGATTTAAACATAATAAATTCCGACTCACCGTGTAACTATTTCGAATTTCTGTTAATTACGGGTGTGCGTGTGGGGCTGGATGTTAAGTAAGAGAAGACAAACCCACACCTACACCCTTTCTCTATTCAATGTTAAATGGTGCATTACGAAATCAAGCTACTGATGTTCTTCATAAACTTGGCTTTTTCATTCGTGACTTACATAATGAACTTCATCAATTACAAAGGAGTGCACCGTTCAGATTATCAGTGATCATTTATCGAGGTCAAGGGTAAGTGAAAGGTTATTTTTCCCTACAAAACCAATCGATACGATTTTTCTTCTAGACTTAATCGTAATGATTTTAAACGAATTCAATCAACACCAAATGGAATTATTTCATTTCACAATTTTCTTTCCACAAGTCGGAGTGAAAATATCGCACGTCTTCGAGCAAAAAGTACGACCGACAGTCATGAATTAGTAGGAATCTTCTTTCATATGACCGTCAGTCCAAGTATTGGTGACATAATATTTGTTTCGATTGATAATCAAAGTGATTTTGGTTTCGATGAAGCAGAAGTTCTCTTTTCTATCAATACGATTTTTCGAATTGGTCAAATCGAACCTCTTGGACCCAATCTCGACCGAATTCGTTTAACTTTAATTCGCAATGATGATCAAGAAATACAACAACTGACTCAATATCTTCGAGAAGAAATAAGTGTTCATGATGATTCTGTCTCGTTTTGGTCAATTTGACACTACGTATGCGAGAATGGACAAAAGCCAAAGAAATTTATCAAAGCAAACTGGACAGAGGTATTGTCAATTAACATACAGAAGGTATGGCTCAGTCTTACCATCAATTTGGCTATATTCACTATCACTTGAATGGTTTGGACACTGAACTGCAATATTTACACAAATCATTGGATATTCTCAGAGAACGTCGCAAAATCAACGCACTCGCTGCATATGATACTTATTCAATGATTGGTCAAGTACTTTTTGAACAAAAAAATAGATGTTCAGGCAGCGTTGGACAATATGCAAAAAGCACTGAAAATGTGATTAAAAGAGTACCAGCCAGAACCTCAGGTAAAACACGAAAGAAATGTATGATATACGTTTTGACTTAATGAATGTTTTCATTGACACTAACAAAGAATTACACTCAAATAGGTGAAACACGTCTATATCTTCAACTCCATGATGAAGCTTTGATCAATCTAAACCAGGCATTGGCAATCTAATTTCATTCTCTACTCAATTATCATATGAATTTAGCTTCAACTTACAGTACTATCAGTCATGTCTATCATGACATGGAAAATTATGAACAAGCACTTTCTTACTGTGAGAAAGCCCTTGATATCTATCAACGTTGTCTTCGTCACAATCATCCTAGTTTAGCTACTGTTCACACAAATATGGCCAACAATTTACATGAATTGAAACGTTTCAACGAAGCTATCATCCATGCTAAGAAAGTCAATGAAATTTCTCTATTATACCTTTCATATGGTCATAAAGATATTAAGGAATGAGAATGAATTCTTAGCGCACTACAAATTACACAAAAACACTATCAAAATCCAACAATGAACAATCCACAATGACATCAAAGAAATAGTGATTATATTCGATGTTTTTCATCTAATCTTTTTGTATCAAAAATATAAGTTTCTAAAACCGAACACAACGTGTAGTTCGTCTGCTAGAGTTTTACAAGATTCATCCATGTTTTTCTTTCCATCAGTGCTCTAAGAATTCTTCAATCTTTGCTGTGTGAATATCTGGAAAACGTTCATTCAAAGTCAGTTCGTAATCGACTTCACCTCGAGCGAATTGAATCATTGCTTCTTGATAGACATTTTCCATAATACTAATGGCCATTTTAAAAAAGAAGACCGATGAATATTATCTGAATAACTTGTGATAGACGCAAGATAGAGAGCTACGGTTTTCACTTTTCGAAAGAGGAAATGAAGATACATCGAATCATATATTACAGGATTTTCGAATGTATTTTATGAAGCTTCTTTATTCGGTTTTCTAAAAAAAAGTATTGGAAAAATGGTTTTGATCATACAGGAAGAAGCAAAAAAATGATTTTTTTTTCACAGAAGTTGCTAGAAAAATCGGCTTAGAGTTTCCCTTAGAATACCTGTAACTCTTGAACCATTAAGGCTAATAACCTGAGCGTTGTGCAGCTTTCTAGATCTTCAATTGGCGGTTCTAACGCACACCTGATAATTGAAAATTTACTGGAATCACCTCACAGACACGCTGGTTCCGGAAAAACTCAATTGAAAACATAAAAAAGCCAGATGAAAACGCTTGTGGTAACGATTCGATGTGTCTTCATCTTCTCTTTCGAATAGTGAAAGCTTGAGCTCTCTATCTTGTTCTTATCAAAAGTTATTCAAAAAACACTCATCATCCTACTTTTTTGAAATCGACATTAGCAGGATTCAAGTTTCGTATGGCGAGCATCTCTTCACCCGTAAGACGTTTCACTTCGAATGTTTGCCTATGTAATTTCTCACTCAGACGAATAATGTCGTTCCAACTTGTACGGAAACAAATTATGCCCGAGCAAGGCTCCTACTTCTCAAGATCAAGCGAGGGTGAGTGTGGGTGTGAGTGTAGAGTGATTTCGTGTAATATCCACCCACACCCACGTTCAAAATGGATTTTAGATTTAAATACTATTAATTTTGACCCGATGTATAACTATTTCGAATTTTCGTGCACTACAATTTTTGAAAAACAATATTATTTTCCGATGGTTGAATCATTCTACTCTGTGGGTAGATGTAGACATCAGTCTTCTATATACTCACACATCAATACACACAACGGCACTCTAAATTATATTAGAACTNGAATTACAAAGAATAGAAAATAAACAATCTTGGCGAGGCAGCTATGACCATGTCCACATGTATTGTTTTTCCTTTCCTTCATTGCGTCTATTCTTCCATCACCGTATATCTTTTTATTTTTAAAATCGAGGTCACATACCATGCCGAGGGAAGGAATCGAACCTTCTGATGTCTGACTAATAGTCAGATGCATAGAACCACTATGCCATCCTCGGCGAAGCACGATATTACATGTTATTCATACTCTTGAGGACAAAATTGCTAAGGTGTCCGTCACAATCTGTATGGCGGAAAGGATTTGATTCACTTTTTTCGTTATATCCTTTAACACTCCTTTCATCAATTAGTCATTAAGATAATAACTTTTGCTAATGACATGTTGAAATGTCGGTGGTAAAGAGGTGAAGAGTGTCCAAATTCCTACCTGTATATACTTCAACATTCCTTTTAGATTATATTTCATAAAATCTATACATTCAGATTAAATATTAAAAAAAAACGTTAAATAGTTGAACATGAATAGAAGTGTTTGATCGATAATTCACATAAATATTTTCATAATTATATGTAGTTTTTAAATAGATGGTTGTATTTTCTAGAATGATCTATTAAATTTGAAATGTTTTTCATTAACATGTTATAATCTAACTAATGCATATGATAATCAAGTTATATCTTTATTTCGTCGTATGAAAAATTTAGAAAAATTAACTTTATATATTCGTCTTAAAGATCGATCTTCATTTGTTGATGGTACTCATTTACATAAGGAAAGTCTTATGCATATGTCACAACTTCATACATTTACTTTTTATATTAGTACTATGATTGAAATTAATGATTCAATTCATCGTGTATCTGAGAATTATATACAAAAAACGTTTGAAAATATAGGTTATTATCAAACATCTTGTACTGTAAACTATTATCGTCGATTCAAAGCAATATGTCATGTTTTTTCACTTCCATTCAAATTTGATCGTCTTGAAATGATCACCGATAGATTTCCAACTATAATATTCCATCATGTTACTTATTTGCTGGTATTTGATACGGTTCAATTCAAACATCATTTCTTCATTCGAATTGCTAAAGCTTTTCCATTATTGAAACATTTAACTATTTCCAATAGAACGTTGTTATTCATAGATTTAAACAAATATGAAGCTGATTATATTCAATCATATGCAATTATTCAATTTTCTCATCTTATTTCACTTAACTTGATGGTTGTGAATAAATACTATGTTGAACATTTTTTACTTAATAGAAAGACTCATGTACCTCGTTTGATTCAATTAGAACTATTTTATTCTCATTTAAAAAATGTCACAAAAAATTTTACAAGAGATTCAACACGACACAACTGTGCTAATATAAAACGATTAAACTTTTATGATGCATGTCATTATCCAACAAAATTTAGTCACTATTTTCCTGTTTTGGATACTGTATCTTGTTCTAATCTTATTTGATAAAAATGATGGTGATAAAAAATTCTCATACTATTTTCTCAAAATTGTGAAATGTCAGTAAAAATTCTTTGTTACTAATTACTTTATGTATATAAACGATACCTCTTTTGAGTAGAGTTGTTTGTTTCATTTATTTTTATAATACAACAATTGATTGCTATCAATATCTAAAATTTCGTAAGAAACTAAGTTGTGAATGCTCCTCCTTCTTTTCTTATTCTTGTTACGGTACTCAGTTGTAGCAGAACTCGTCAAAGTAGAATTCAAGAACTTTTTGATATAGCCACTTTTGCTTTATGGTCTGAGGTCAAAACCACGGCACAGCCTAGAACTATCGAATCCATTTGAAACCTGTTTAGGGTTCATAGAAGACCAAGATAGGATTGCTTAAGTCGTATCCAACCAGAATGCTGATTATTCCAACGTTGCCCACCAGTTGAGCTT
This sequence comes from Rotaria sp. Silwood2, assembly GCA_905329745.1. Classification (NCBI taxonomy): domain Eukaryota; kingdom Metazoa; phylum Rotifera; class Eurotatoria; order Philodinida; family Philodinidae; genus Rotaria; species Rotaria sp. Silwood2. Next base: position 103,597 of record CAJNSZ010000054.1, on the reverse strand, counting down.
GAGGGTGTGGGCGTGGGTGTCCAAGATAGAACCGGTACTCGTCTGGACTTATGACCGACCGGTCTACCTGTCAACTGATCCAAACCGGTCTATATTGTTCACTTTCACGTTCTCTGATGGTTATCATATGAAAAAACAATTGGCACCAACACAAGTTTCACTGATCACACAGGCATTTATTTAAAAAACAATTTTCAAAATACTCATCAGTGAGACTATTGTTATTAACAGGGAAACATTATACCAACATGCCCGAAAGTACGAAGGTAGCCTGCAAGAGAGTTCACTATGAAACAAAGTTTCATTTCAAGTCTTAGTCTGTTGTCTGTAGATTGATATTTTTTTGGTAGGTCCGTTTTTGTTTTATAAACTGACGTATCATCAGCATCCTGTTTAATACCGGTAAGCTAGTTTTGTCCGGTAGACCGGTCAGATCAACTTTGTTCGATAAATTGATTTCGGTCGCTGAACCTGTCTAGACAGATTTTGCCAGTAGGCCGGTTTTTGCCGATCCGGTCTGGTCTTATTGTTGTGAACCGGTACCGGCACCGGCTTGAAAAAAACTAGACCGGTTCCATCTCTGGTGGGTGTGGGTGGGAATGGGAATGTGGTTACCATGTAAGACAACACTTGTAGCTAGTCAACACTCACACCCACACCCTTATATCACAAGAGTTTTTTGCCTTTTTCGATTCTTTAGAACATGTGAAGTACTCTAAATTAGCAGGAAACTCAACGAGATTAGTAAACAAAATACTTTATTTCTAAATGATTTGACATTCTTAAAAATAAATATTTATAAATATAGTTATGAACATTGTTTAGTTGAAAGAAATAGATTCCATGCATGGTTCAACACGATGATACTCACTTGCTGATGAAAGATATTTAGTTCAATGTTGCAAAATAACTTCGACAAAAATTTATTGCTGAGGTTTAACTTCAGCAAAATTTTGTGCCGAAGTTCAACTTCAGTACGACATACATAAAAATTATGTTCAGCTCGAGATGATATTAAAAAATATAAAAAATAAAATGCAAGAATTATTGCCGTTTCCATTGATTCAATATTTATGTTAGAAAAACTATCCTGAAGAACAAAAACTTCCATTTCATTTATTATCTCATTTTAATACAAAAGTTTTTAGAGATTGTGGGTGTGGTTGTGGTTGTTTATCTTCTTTCATTTCGCACCCCCACCCACCCAGACCCACACCCTATTTTCTATTGTGCATTTTGTAATACGTGATATCAGATGAAAACGAGTTTAGATTAAGAAAAAAATGTCATTTAGAATATTTTCATGACTTTAGTGAAACATATCAAGTTGTTGGTTAATTGTTCATTGAAAAGGTTAATTTTACTTGCTGTCTAACAACTGTAGAATCTGCTGCTAAAACAAAAAAATTTTCCACGATAAAATTCGATTTAAAGAACGACTTATTCTAGTTTAACATGTACATTTAAAAAAAACAGATAACTACAACTACTTAACACATTACAGCTTCAATTTAGAAAAAAAAATGAATGTTTGCTTGAGCGTATTTCTTTATGATCTCAATCCCAGTTGAATTACTTAAGAATGTGTTCTTTAATCTTCAATCATCTAACGGTTGCATATATATATAAATAGAATATGTCTTGTAATCCGGAAGAAAAAAATCCGGAAGACAAAAAATTCGGAAACCAAAAATCCGGAAAATCAAAAATCCGGAAAAGAAAAATCCGGAAAAATCTTCCACGTCTTTATAACGAACAAGAAAGGATAGTAGTCTTTCATAACTCTTTCCTATTCTCTTCGTCAATCATGATCATCGTCTGTCGGGTACCATCCTCTCTGAATTCGATTAGGAGGGAATAATCGTTTCAACAAACGAATGAACAGCTGTCACCCGAACATGGGGACCTTCGTCACTTGCCTGCAANAATGTCACGAACTACAAAACGAAATAATAATAATAATTCAATGTTCTGTACTCGCAAAGCTTTGTTTAACATTCTATATAAAAATGCATCACGAGTATACCACCATATAGCTTTTTTAGATTTATATTTACGTTCAAATTCGCGAATAATATGAAGTTCATGATCATTATCATCAAAGTCATCTTTGCAAATATGAATAAGCTTTTTTTTGTCAGCATCATTAGATTTCATTCGAATTAGAACATCGATTAATAATAGCGAATGAATAAAATGACCATTGAGTTGAGTTGTGGATTGATCAGCATTACTATTAGCATTGTAGAAACTCATAGCCATCGGTTCTTCTTCTTTTCCGCGATCCTTTTGATCGAGTGTGATTTGATTAATCAGATCATCAAGCTGAACGAGCACACCTTTTATCTTCAAGAAATAAATGAAGAAAATTAAGAAGTCGGAAAAAAAGAACTTCATACTTTAGGAAACTGTTTAGCCCAGTGTTTATATGCTTTTCTATTCCAACAATAGACGTAAACAGCGGATAATTGTCGAAGACGATGAATGTGAGGAATTAATTCTTTGCTTAATCGTCCGCTAATGATAAGAACAATTCGATCTTGTTCAGAGGAAGACATAATATATTGTTGACATTCAGTTTGATCATGAAATAGTATAACATGATTGATGGTTGAACGAAGTCGCTTTTGGGCATGCTTGTTCTCTTCTTTTGTATTAACTTTTTCATCAAGCCAAAGAAGAGAAAATGTTTCCAAATTATTACCATGTGTTTCAGCGATTGTATTCTTTGCAGCACTCATGTATATATGAATGATAGTTTGCGCATCAAATATTTTGGTATAAATATGTTGGTGTTATTTTTTTATTATTTAATGTGGTATAATGTATTTGTCCACGTGTACATTTCACTTTCTTTTAACTTATTTTTGTCGTGATTTTTATCGTATAGGTAATTATTGTCGTTTCTTAATCGAAAATTATTGATGTATGAAGTGTACAGATAAACGAACGTACATGTTTTTAACGACCAATAGTATGATAGTTTTTGAATTATCAGTTGTCATGTATCTATATATTTTGACTATAGGGACCAGTTGAATGTAAAAATGTAATTTATTGACATAAGTATTCCTATCTTGCAATTGCATCCATGTATTCAAACTATGCAAGAATATTTTTGCTATATTCATTAGTATTTCGTCAAATCAAGTAATGCGTCTATTTGTTTTTTTCATTTCTTGTCATAGATATTTTAGAACATTCAAGGTCTTTTTATCTTCGTAAATAAATAAATTTATTTTTGTTTAAAAGTCAACTGATAAATATGATAGTTTTCTATCGAATAGCAAAAAGAACTTTTTGATTATTGAACATTCGAATTAATACTTGAATAGATCGAACATATGTTTCATAAAATTAGGCAGATGATCAAAAAGTAATCGTTAGGATTAGTGAAGAAAAGTGAAAGCTGCCGTTTAGTCAACACTCTCAAAAATGGTTTTAATTGTATGTACATCAAAGAATATATGAAGAGACTCCGACTATGACTGCCACGTTGTGTTACAAGATAGACCAATTCCATTTATGCAAAACATTTGATCATCAATAAATATTTCACCTGAAATAACATGATGCCCATTTTCGATCACCATAATCATCTATTCTTATATACAGTTATTAATTATTATTAACATTAAATAGTACATTCTTAGTCAATAGATTTTGATAGAAAAATGACAATTATTCAATCATCCTATCATGTGCATTAAATATTTCTAATAAACAACAAATAAATCTTTTATCTTTGTAAATAATATCTTCGAAGATTTTATTTGTCAAATGATAATCAAAATCTTTGTGCTCTTACGAAGGAACTTCTCCAAATGACTAAATACTTTTTTGTCTCAGACTATTTTTATCTTTTAGATTCTAGCTTTTAGTGAAACTATTTCTTACAGGAACTCAAGAACTATTTTCGAAAAATCGCCTTTTTTTTGAAAATTCATTATCTCAAGAAGAATGAATTTCGTTTTGCCTGAAATTTTCAAGATATTCTAGTGTTCATAAGACCTCTTTATGAACAAAATTTCAGATCAAAATTCACTCATTTATTACTGCTACTCTTGCGATGCCATATAGGTCGAAAAACTAGTAAACCAATCATAAGTCTATCCCAAATCAATAAGAGGACAAATTAACTTAGGATATTTCACTATTCATTAGGGTCTACAAAAAGCAATTTATCTGAGTTCAAAAGCTTTCTATCAGCTCGAGAGATTCTCTCGTTAGAAAATTCTTTAAATTCAATAAATATTATTCTTACATCAAATGAATTATTTGATAATTTCGCAGAACAATGCTCAGATAAGAATTCTATATCAGAATGAAACGATATTTTAACATAATAACTAACTTCATCATTACTATCAGATAAAGAAAGAAAAACTATTTTTTTTATTCAAATACATATCGATTAAGTATAAAATTGTCAATAAAAATCTAATGAAAATATTGAGAAACAAGAAACAACCAAAGAGTATTTAATCTATGGAATATTACAAATAATTACATTGATTAATTTGAGTAGTTACCTCTTTTTAATATTATCGTTTTTATGATTTTACTGATATAACCCGATCAAAATGTTATTATCATAATACTCTTCACAAAAAAAAACGAATAATAAAAAATCCGAAGAATAAATCTCATCCATATCTTCGTCAATAAAAACAAACTAAAACTATTCAATTTAATAAACAAATAATATCATCAATGAAAAATGAGGGAAAAAAATCATTTTCAAGATCAATTCCTAAACATATTATCTCCTATTCGGAAGTTTAGTTCCTCTAAAAATAGGATAAAACTTTCTTATCTATTATCATAGAAGATAAAATTTCACAAAACAAGACAAGCCATTATTTTGTTTTTGATTCGAAAACTAGATGAAATATTAGACAAATTATTGAATGACTAACAAATCGAATAACATAACTGTTGTAAAGATAATAAATATCGTGCTATGTTTGTATTGAACAAAGTAAAGTGTCGAATATATGATCAGTTTAATTGATTACACGACAATCTTTATCTATTTATAGAATAAAAAGAAAGTCAATGAAGAGATTCGAAGACATATTTACTTATCATAAATACACATAAAGAATTGAAGAAATAAATTCGATGAAAAACTGTGCAGGAGAAAGTTGATGATAAACTGCAAATCTATTCGATTTAGTACTACCAATACAGGTTTATCAAAATATATCAAAGAAAATATATAAGAAGATTCGAACATCATTACTAAAGTTATAAATAAAAACAAAAAATAAACAGTAGGGACTTAAATAGCAAATGAAAAATGTACAGTACAACAACAATTTTGAAGCATACATTTGAGAACAATTCAGTTGTTGTCGGTCAGTTTGATTCACTCTGTCCAATGTATGTTCCGCATCTTTTTTGTACATGAATATGAAAAATATTGGAGAAAATCAGCTTTGCAGTCATCAAATGTATTTCATATTAGTAGAATATCATTTATTATTTGTATATATTCCGAAACACTATTCCAACATTTCACAATATTTGAAATCCTTTCAAAAACACATTGTATTACAATACTCATAGATTACAATTGATGATAAAAGAAGAATAGCTTTTGCAGTGCAAAATTCCGCTCTGAAATATTATTCTGCGATCAAGTTTTTTTTTTTATATCTTGCTGCCGATAAAAAGTCAGAATTCGAAAGAATGAATAAAATAAGCAAATAATGGTGCTCTTTATTATATGTACCAGAAAACTTGAACAATGCAACACAAACAAATTAAGGGTACCCCCCCCCCCCTCTTTTTTGATCAAAAACTCGATTTTGAGTTGGACATAATGTATGATAGCCTCAAGTGTTATGTGCAATTAGAGACATCATTCGACTCTAAACACCTTACTATTACAGAGTTACTGAATTAAAGAAATTTTTTTTTTCATAGTAATCATGAGAAATTTTTTTTCTTTACTTAGCGTAACGCAAAATTACAATTCACTCAATCGTGCCTGCTTACGACCCCCCTCTAACTTTGTCCGATCGGGCTGAAATTNTTACGATCGTATTTTTCTCCGTATATCACCGTATTTCTCCGTATACGACACGGAGATATACGATCGTAATACGTGACCATGTAAATCGTCGTATTTCTCCGTATACGGTCGTTTACGACCGTGCTTGTTCGACCTGGGTATTCTTTTCATTTCATTTTGTTTTTCGTCTAATTAACATTGCAATGCACGAGCAAACGCTTCTCCCCCTTGCATTGCAATGTTAATTAGACGAAAAACAAAATGAAATGAAAAGAATAGTCATATATAATAATTTCTGCATTTTTCACTTGTCATTTGTGTTGATAATGGACTGAAGATCAGTCCGAAATATTCACAAGCTTTTTGAAATAAATTCAAAAACAATAAAATGATCAATGAACTCGTATTTCTCGTTATTAGTTTAGTAAAATATAATATAGATTACTTGATTTCACAAAATATTAAAGAATTGGAAAAGTATTTTCGCATAGTTGGAATACATGGATGAAATTGTAAGATAGGGATACTTATGTAAATAAATTGCATTTTTACATTTAACTAGTTGTATAATCAATATATGTACAGACAAATGGCAAGTAATACTTCGAAAACTATCATTCTATTGGTCACTAAAAACATGTGCGTTTGCATATCTGTGCATTTCATACATCAATAATTTTCGATTAAGAAAGCATTCTTGATCACCTATACGATAAAAACTATGACAAAAACAAGTAACCAGAAAATGTGATGTGTGCATGTTGACTGACGCGTCGTCATACAACATTAAATAATATAATGATGACGCCAACATATTTATACCAAAAACATTTGATTTGAATATTATCATTCATTCACACATGACTGCTGCAGAGAATACAATCGTTCAAACACACACTGATAATTTGGAAACATTTTCTCTTGTTTGGCTGGATGAAAAAGTCAATAAAAAAGAAGAGAACAAGCGTGCCCAAAAGCGACTTCGTTCAATCATCAATCATCTGAAAACATTTGATGATCAAAACGAGTGTCAACAATATATTATGTCTCGTTCTGAACAAGACCGAGTCGTCCTTATCATTAGTGGTCAGTTAAGTAAAGACTTAATTCCTCGGATTCATGATCTTCGACAACTCTCCGCTATTTATATCTATTGTTGGAATAGAAAAGCATATAAACCCTGGGCCAAAAATTTTACCAAAGTATGAAGTACTTTTTTCCCCAACTTCTTAATCTTCTTTATATATTTGTTTCAAGATAAACGGTGTGCTCGTTCAACTTGATGATCTCATTAATCAAATCACACTCGATCAAAAAGAGCGAGGAAAACAAGAAGAACCAATGGTTATGAGTTTTTACAATGTTAGTAGTAATGCAGATAAATCCACAACTCAACTCAATGGTCATTTTATTCATTCTCTATTATTAATCGATGTTCTTATTCGAATGAAACCTAATGATGCTGACAAAAAAAAACTCATTGAAATTTGCAAAGAAGAATTTGATGATAATGAACCTCAACTAGCCATCGTTCACGAGTTTGAACGTAAATATAGATCTAAAAAAGCTATATGGTGGTATACTCGTGATGCATTTTTATATAGAATGTTAAACAAAGCTTTGCGAGTACAGAACATTGAATTATTATTATTATTTCGTTTTGTAGTTCGTGACATTTATGAACAATTAAAAAAACATCAATGTCGAAATCCTATTTGTGTGTATCGTTATCAAGCTATGTCTGTTGATGAATTGAATAATCTTCAACGATCGATCGGTCAATTCATCTCGGTTAATTCTTTTTTCTCGACTAGTGCTGACCGTGATGTAGCAGTAAAGTTCTTGAGGAGTACACCCATTTCCAATGATTTGCATCGTGTATTATTTATCATTGACGCTGATCCTCGTGTTGTGAAATCAAAACCATTCGCTGATATTAGTTCACTCAGTTACTTCACTCATGAATCTGAAATATTATTTATGGTTGGATGCATATTTCGTTTGACTAATATTTATCGGGATGAGAATGAAAAAATCTGGACAATTCAAATGCAGTTAGCAGAAGATAATGACAATAATTTAAAGAAACTTTTCGAGCAATTGAAATCAGACTATGGAGGTGACGAAGATGAAGCTGATCTTAAATCTTTTGGTGATGTACTACAGCATATGGGAAAATATGATTTGGCAGAGAAAATATATATTGACCTACGTAAAAAGTGTACTCCCGATGATTCGTCATATTCTCAATTATGTTTCTCATTCGGAATGCTGTATAAAGAAAGAAAGGATTTTGATCGCAGTCTACAATGGTTTCAAAGAGCATTGGACAGAAAACTTCGTACGGAACCAACTGATTTAGTCTACATTGGTGGTCTCCACTGTTGTATTGGGAATATTCATATGGAAAAGAATGATTTTAATGAAGCGATGAAATGTTACACTACAGCAATGGGCTGCTACAATCGTGCGAATGCTAAAAATCATCCGTATATGGCTTCTTTGTATCATGGCGTCGCTCGTGTTTGCTGTGCTCGGAAGCAATACTCAGATGCTTTGAATTATTATACACACTCATTGAATATTCAACAACAGTATTTACCTTCTAATCATCCAGATACAGCTTTAAATCATGTTGGCATAGGTGATATTTATCGTATTGTTGGTCAATACCAGAATGCTATGAACTATTACAGAATGGCACTAGACATTAGAATAAAATCACTACCTCCTCAACATCAAGACATTGGTTCGAGTAATAAAAACATTGGCCTACTATATGAGACGATGAATAGTTTCAAAGAAGCATTAGGATATTATCAAAAAGCATACACTATGTATCGTCATTCGTTGCCACCTGAAAATCCAAACGTGGTTGAGATTGAAAAAGACATTGAACGTGTCATTGCAAAACTGAAATAATTTTTTTTGTATGCGTAGATGCTTCGTTATGTACTATAATACATTCTCGAAAACCTGTTGACAAATTATGTCAAATGATATGAGGAGAGGATTGAATAAAGAAAAGAGGATTAATGTCTTCAATCACATCAATGTTTAGTGTTTTTTAAGTATCAAACAAGTTTAATTATTCCGTTGTATTTATTAATAGAAGTTACAACTAAAGAAATTAGAGTTCGTTAAGAAAATTTTCTTTTACTTTTAGCATTTTCAATATTGACAGTTTGTATTGGACATAAACGATGGTATATTTCACTTAATTAACCAAAGAGCGAGAGAGAATGTGTGTCTGGTGATGTGAGGAGATGGATCATCTTTGAATCCACACAGAATCACCTAGCTTCTCAAAAGAGATATTTTCCCAATAGCTTACAGTGACTAAATGATTTAAGAGGGTAATTCGTTTCAAAAAAAATTGTATAGTGTACTTCTTTAGTAACCAGCTATTAAAAGTCTAGCGCTATTCAAAACATTTGAATAGCTATTTAAATCGATTTAATAGATAATTAAAACAGGCGAGCAATTATTCAATGATTTAAATAGTTGCACCCTTTGTAACAATACGTGGTTTCTAGATCTTCATCATGTTATAAACTATGGAAACCTAACACGGATAAAAAAGTATCATTGATATGTCGAAGAATTGATAACTATTCAAGAAAAAAAGTATACACAAATTAAATAATTTAAAATAGCTGATTCTCTTGTGTGATGATTTGTATTCATTGATTTTTATTTGTGCCTTTTTAATATATATATTATATCTTATTTTTTATCAATTTTTTGATAGTATTTATTACAAATTTTTGGTAATGACTGACATCTCTTTATTGGCATTGACTACTTCTTCGATTTTTCGTTGAATTACAGTCTAATCTTCTTCTGATAAGTTTTTGCTACTTTGTAGGCATCATTTTCGAAATATCTCTAAAAATATCTTATTTCGATTCAATGTAAACATTCAGTATTTAATTTCAGCAATTTTCAATTCAATCAAAAGAATAATTCTATAATATTTTTTTTAATATTCATCGACATATATCTAATCTTCATCTCCATGCTCAAAAACAAACAATGACAATAATTAAGTAACCAAATGATATTTAAATATTTTTTTAATATTTTAAAAATAGTGCTTGAGATTAAGTTGTTATTCAGTTAGAGACGTCGCATGTAAATAAATAGCTATGAATAGATATTAAATAATCACCAACATTTATTAATTATTGCTGGAAATCTTTAAGAATGACTATTGACATAGAGATGTGGAGAATCAAATAATATCGAAATCTTCATTAAAATGAACTGTATCTATATAAAACTCTCTTATAAATCTGTTCTCTATATAAAACTTGTATCTCTTTTGAGAATGAGTGTTGAAATCGAGTTGAATTTGAATCGAAATTTTCTTATTTGTTTAGGTTCTGTGGCCCAGACTGCCACTCAAAAATGTTAGCCTAGCTGATTATACAACATGGACTCAACATTTATGGAAAAATATAGATTCTTCCAGAAAAGTGACTTCGAAATTTCAAGTTTACACCGTTTCGAGTTCATTTTTCTTGGTCACTACACTCCTATTTTAATACGTAAGGATAAACTCTTACATTGTCCGTTTAAAATTCAAATAAAGAGTCGAGCGGCTCATTAAACATTAAAATGGATTCATCTCAATACTACTTTTTCTATAAAGAGAGTTTCCAGATCCAAAATGACACAATCTATTTCATAAACAAATTGAAGGAACTTGTACAAAGTTTTTGAATACACTAAAATCTAGACATGGTAATAGTCGCAGCTTACTTGAAACTATCATTTTAGAATTTTCATTATTTGATTAAGTCTAGCTAATAAAAGGTGTCTTGACATCATTTTATTTGTATTTGAATTTATTATTGGATAGAGCATATCATCAGCCAACTTTGGTGGATGCTCGAAGATGTGGATCTGATATTTTATTCAGATACAGTGCTCTAAATATAACCTTCATTACAGACTTACTCAGAGTGATTTGTATAATAATCACCTATCATTCAAATCGATTAGATTTCCAATAGGCAATACAAACTTGCATATATATTTTTTGTTTAAATTTTTACATGGATTATTTCGCTCTAAGCATAATCTATAGATTGTTTCCAATTTTGAAGTTCTTATCGGAAAATGTTGATAACTCACTGGGAAATCTCTCTAGGTGATAAATCGTTCCTAGATTAAGACTATGTTTCTCCGATGAGTACTGGTACGCATTGAAAAAATCTAGAATGATTTGGTTTTCCAGGCTTTCGTCCTTACGGTATCGAATTTTCACTGTATTTTTCAACGAAATCTTATAGTTTCCTCTCAGATCACGTTTAAAGTTGATTTTCAAGCTTCGACTTGAATCTTTGCATAAGGAATGTTCTCAATATCATTAGTTCATTTTAAAAGTTTCAGCTTTTTTCATTACTTTTATCCAAAGACACGCATATTCAAAATTCTCTTGTATAAACAAGCAGATTTAATGCTTATATTCGTATCTCATAACAGAAGCCATGAAAAAAGCTGAAACTTTTATAATAAATGAGTTCCATTGAGAATATCGTTTATGCAAAGTTTCAATTCAAAACTTAAATGTTAACTTTCTACTTGACCTAATGACAATTACAAATTTTTGTTGAGAAATTCAATAAAAAATCTATTTTTCAAAACCATACAAATAAAAGAGGTTAAATTATCACAGATAATCAGCATCAAATGCGAAGCATAATTACATGAAATACCAAGTTATTAGCTACAGTAGCTGTAAAGATTATTCCTAATCCTATTTTCTGTCTACTGTGGAAATCGGGGTGGCAGAGATATGTGTAGACGATTGAGATAAATATCTTCTTCAGATAGCGAGCTTATGCTCACTATCGTACTCCACAAACTTGAATTCAACGAAAGTGAAGAGGACAAATACTGTTGTGTGGAATCTCACATGTTTCTCGAAGACTTCAACAAATTTTCATAATACATCTAATTGAAAGTAGTCTGCTCACATAGCATGATGGTTTCGTTATTATCATATCCAAGAAATTCTGAATAACAACATGCCGCATTAGAGAAGATATTTCTTGATGTTCACACATAAAAAGGAATTATACGCTGGTGAAAATTTATCAGTATTAAAAAAAAATGTTGAAAATTAGTTTTAGATGTCTAGTCAGTATTTATTATTTGTTCGATTTTCCTTTCACGAAAAAGAGAACATTTATTGTGGTATTTATATTCTCGATGAATATCTCTGTTGTTTAGATCATATTCTTCTCACTAGACAGATACTTATTTGACGACGAGTTGTTATGTAATACAATTTTGTGTTGAATGATTAAAACACTATCATTGCATGAAAATAAATAATTTATATGACCTCCAAAAGTTGATATACTACGATACAGATAAAGTATGAAATTCTCTATGATTTTTTTTTTCTATAGGTAGCTGCTTAAGGGTACCCCCCCCCCCCTCTTTTTTGACCATTTCTAGATCTCGAAGATGGTAAGGCCGATCGAAATGAAATTTTTACCACAAATAGAACACCTAAAATGATGAGACACGTGTTCGAGGAAAAAATTCTCTAAGGCGGTTTCATGGTTTTTTATGAAAAACCTTGGTTTTCCATAGGTTCTCATCTTGCCAAGGGCAACCCCTTTCTAACTTCGTCNGCGGCGCCAGGATTTCAGTTCAGGGTGGGCTCATCATGGGTTTAGCCCACCCTAACCTACACAAAGTGTTCTTTTTACATAGCTTTCAAAATCTCTCAGGGTGGGCTCGATGTAAATCAGGATGGGCTGAGCCCACCCTGGCCCACCCCTGGCGCCGCCACTAATACTTCTTATCAATGTGGAAATTTATGGTAGAATAACGAAGAGAACAATTATATGAGAAGCGACTACAGATTAAGACCGACGAAAGATATTCTACTAGCACATAGTGCCCAAGTTTTTATCAAGGAGATTGATTAAATTGAATCAAATTGTCTCAGAACAATACATGTATCTAACAGACTTATTTATTTCAGTCTTTTGAACTTATTTGCGTTTGTTTTCAATGTATAAAACTTTTTTTTACTATTTCACAAAAGCAACTATCTAGGAAATAGTCTGTTTTGTTTTATAAGAAAAAATATTTTCCTTATTGGTGAAAAATTAAAGAACGATCAACATCAACTCAATCATCTGCGTGTGACTTATTATTCTCTTTAGATATATCTAGACAAGTCTTAACAGTAAAGTATTTTACATAAAAAAAAGAGAATTTTGCATTCTATCTGTTTTCAAACTTTATGACATTGTTACTTAGTAGACGCAGACTCCAAATTAAAATCTGTTGTTGTTTTGCGGTTCATTATCCCACATAATATTTTTGAAATTCATATTCATTCTGTGCAACATTAATTCTCATACTGTCGGATGCAAAATTCATTTCTGGAAAAAAAATGGTATAAATTGTTACTATAATAGTTAAAATATTTTAGTTATTATCAATATTTATTTTAAAATTGTGGAAAAGATCCTAAACGATGCAGAATTTAATGTGGAATACTGTCGTACATTTTTAAGTTCTAGCAAAGTCTTTGCTAAAAATTTTCATTAGTTTTTCAGTTTTTTTTTTTAGTTATCGAAAATGAACGATTCAGAGTAGATGTTGATCTTTTCAACTTTATACTGACAAGGAAAATGCTTTCGAAAAACAAGTTTTATTGTTTTGTAGAGAAATAAATTTTTCATCGAATGAGCTTGCGAATAGATTTTTAAAACAATTGAAACTGTTCTAAAGAGTGAAACTATAATTGACCATTTGTTATGGATTACTCGATACTAACAAATCATTGCTTTTTTATGTTCTAGTAGCTTCATTAAAAAACATGTACTTTTCATATGTGTTTTTGTATGTTAAGAGACGACCTTCAAATATTTTCAGACTTCGTCTGATTTATTTGAAAGAGTTGAAGATGTTCAATCTCATTACATTCCATTCCATTCAAACCATAGTTGAGGGATTACTCAAGTCAAACTATTTTTGAGTATGAATATTCATTTCATTTTCATCCATGTTCACACTCGAATATAAATATCATATCGAGATAAAGGGTGAACCACGATGGCGCAAATACTATATATCGTAGAAATGTTATGATACCCTAAAATGAGATCATGCGGAGCAAAAAGATCACGAAAAGTTGAATCTCGGTGCTCATGGATACTGGCTTTTTCCCAACCCAAATTACATAAAAAATGATGATCAGGTTGAACTTGACAGCTGTTACAATTTTCACAGTAGAAACAGATACTTCATGTCAGTGCGAGAGGAAGCTAGTGGGAATACTCTTATACCATTTTCTTAATTGTGGATAGCAATTATTCATAGAGGTTTTCAGGCGAAAATTAAAATTGACAATTATATACTAGTACTATCAAACCTTGATTTGAAAAAATAAACCATCTAGCTCTTGAAAATGTATAAGACCATACGAAAGTTTAAAAGAATTTGTTGTATTATGTGTAATAAAGGTAGGTAGAATGTGCGTACATGCATCCAGATATCAAACAACAAGACAATTTTTGTAAAAAAGAACAGATAAAATTGCACAACGTTTTGAAATAGTTGTGATACTTGATGACATCTGAACAGATATATTGTAAAATACTATGAAACAAAAAAATTTTCTCAAATACTCTCCATTGTGCACTGATAACTCGCAAATCGAACGCACTAAAAATAACACATTTTAATGGACAACAGCATACATTATTTATTCTGACAAGTTAGATGTTAACTGCGGTGGCTTTCATAGCTAACGATGATGGTAACAATGATATAGTTTGTACGTTTATTCGCACTATTGACGATTTATCGGTGGTTTTTGTTTGATCCAAATCACGTAGTAAGGTGCATGTAATATCCGTTTCAAAAACGAAGACATCTGATTATGTTCTGAATATCTTTGGATAGGAATATGATAAATACCTGCGATTTTTACCGTTGGAAAAACTGAAGATTTCAATTTGTTTTCGTCTATAAAACTAAGTTTTTTAGATGAATGAACAGAACAAACTTTTATAGAAATATAGCGAAAAAAAGCATTTTTTTTGTGTTAATTTTCTCGAAAAAATGGCTGATTCCATGCAACCTAGAATTCACTGTCTAATGACGCTATGAATGTTAGCATTGGTCCGCTTTGCAAGTTTTTGATTGGCACTTCTAATGTACACGTAGAAATTGAAAATTGATTGTAATAAGTTCATTTGCTGTATTAATTTCTAGAACGCTCATTTGAAGCGCTCAAAACAATATACGAAAAAAAATCTTTAACATGCGATTCAATGCATCATAATCTTCTCTTCTCAATGATGAAAACATCAGGTATCTATCCTATTCTTATCAAAAGTTATTCGAAAAGTAACTGCATGTCTTCTGTTTTGATATGATAATCGACACATTGTTATTCGTACGAAAGTGGAAATGGTAATTTGTCTTGTGCATTCAAGCTACGACATACCTTATCTTCCAATTGACATTCTTCCCTAGAATAATTTCTAGAGCCTTAAAAGTTCTAATAGTATATGAAAGTCTTCTGGGTAGAAGGGCGACCATCCCTCATTCAAGAATGATGTTTTGTGCCATTCTCACTCACTTAAATAGAGAAAACTCTACCTATATCTAACAAAAATTTCATATCACCTGTCGGTATTTCAAGTTCTTTATTTAAAAGCTCTGATACATTTCGTGCATAAATACGCTATATCTGTTACCAACACTGGTTATGATGAAAATTTTAGTTGAAAATGTCATTTTGGCATTCTATTTCCTTCGAATCTTTACCAAAATGAATGAAGTCTGTCATTCATCATTTTCTTTTTGCTGATTTTTGAAACGGTGTCGACATTTCTTTGAGTGCATCTTAACCAATTAGTGAAAATTGATTGCCTATTCATCAATGTACTCGTCTATCAGAAAACAAGTAGTAGAGTTTTAAAATTTCTCTATTCAGAGTTCAAGTTTTACAAATATCAATCTCTTAGTTTTTAGCGATCTATTCTCTATCATCTTTTTCTTCATTTTTCAATGTAAACATTTTCAAAACTAAGAAAGCTTCGTAAAAACCTCGATTCACATCATGAGAAATTTAAAAGTTTTCTTGTCAAACAGAGAAATAAACGTTCTAGAGAACAGATTCCTGAACAGTTGTTCAATTTTAATGATCGTTTTAATATAGTCTTCATCAAAGTTAGTATACAGATTTTAACGACATCAGATTGTTGTAAACAAAATGGCTCGCAAGAGATAAAATATAATTAATGTAGTGACTAATGTTCAATTAATTTTAATGCATTCTTACCAATTCAAATTCTTCAACTCCATGGAATTACAAAGACAGACAGTAGCAAGAAACTCTTGACAATATACAATCTCATAATATTCCTTTATTGATACTTTCTAAGTTCACATTATCAATCACTGTGCAAACACAAGTAGAGGGAGAAAATAAAACCCACATACATGCTCTCACATTCAATCTATACATTGATTTCTGATCTATATGCCAATCAAACTATCTCTACGTGTCTGTGAATATCTTTGATTATGCTGATAAATCGAGATGCACGCTTGTATGTATACTTATGTCTCTCGTTTCTATCTGCTTTTCCCTATGTTAAATAGAAAATAAATAAATGCCATATTCTCTAAACTAAATTGAGTGCGACGAGTGTCAAATGACGTGAAAAGAGATATACATGAATAATATCAATTTATTTGCTGAGCAAGCATTTTATTATACAAAATATATTTAGCAATTTATTATGTCAGTGCGTTCAAAGAACAGGCATAACAAAAGCTTATGACAAATATAGAAAACAGATGAAAAAATAACAGACTAGTACGGAATCTTTCGACTAAGAAACTCGTTCTGCTGCAAAAGCTAGAAGGGCGTTGTATATGAAATCTATGAGATTACGAACATTTTAGTGTCGCTTTGTGCATTTGTATAATACTCTAAAACTGTACGAATATTTCGAGAATCCTAACACCATTCGTGTGACATCGTTTTTATCGGTGTATGATACATATGTAGACAAAGATACTATTTTCACTTTTAAAATGCTAAATCTAATAATCATCTTTATCTATGCGAATTTTTTTTCTTTTTGAGCTAGTCATGAAAACAAAATGCGGTGTTGTTTAAATGTTAACCATGAGCCACATGTGCGTTTTACTGGATCCTCATGACTCTAACTAATGTGATCACTAAATGTTCCGTCACTTTGTTTTTCTTTCATCCAATTGCTTGTAAGCAAAGCAATGAAACGTAAGAAAATTATGAAACGCTTTGTGACCATAAACTTTTAACAGTTGAACTCGTGGACACCAAGCAAAATGCTGATATGACTTATTGTCTATGCCTTTCTTCGACGCATAGTCAAATGATAATGACAGCAGGAAGACATGTAGCCTTTTAAATGCACGAATAATTTCACGAAGGATACTCATTATGAAGCTTTAAAAAAGCAAAAAATGAATTATTAGCTAACTGATGAATCACTTTCAACGGTATGCTTTTTACATGTTACGTTCGGTAGAAAAGAAAGAAAGATTCATTCAAAACCGTAACTACTGAATCGAGGTAAATTAATATAAGGAACTTTCAGAAGTAAATGTATAAAGATGCTTTCTGATTTATTTTTCATCGTTAACTTCTCGATTTCAATTGTAATTTCGATTGTCGGTTTAGTTTTGGATATTATCATCATTGTTACTCATCGACAATGTCGCATACTTACCAATCTTCTCAAATGTAATACGAGTACTATCGCTGTTGCCTATCTCATTCTCAATCTTATTTCATCGGTCTATGGTTTTCGTGAAGCTTGGGCTCTCAGGCAACCAGAATATATCTTTCGAGGATATTATTATATCACATTGTTTACATATCTTGCATATTCGTGTTCGATTCAAGGCGCTGATCGTCTCTTTTTTTGTTGTCTTATATAAATACAAATGTTTTCTTATTTATCGTATTCACTGACTTATGATTATCCTGAATTGGTTAATTAGTATTCTATTGCCGATTGAGCTCTTCGATTATGATAGTTTTATTTTCGAAAGAGGACCACGCCTTTGCACACTTACGACAAACAACTTTTCAATAGACATATATGTTAATGCAACTGCCTTCATCATACACGTTATTATTGTCACACTTGTTTATGGTATGATTGTGCATTATGCTTATAAATCGTTTCAATGAGTTGCTGCTTTACAATCAAATAGCACAAAGTCTCATTAATCGAATGCAAAACATGCTATAAAAATTGAGCGAAATACTTTCAATTTATTGAACATTATTGTATGTAACAGAATACCTTGTTTAATTATGACAGTATGAAATGTAATACCACCGATATATTTTCCAGCGGATGTGTTTTATTCTTTGAAAGACAGTACAATATCACTTTGTATTGCTGCGATGATTTTTGCACTACTTACAATGAACAAACAGGTGAAAAACATAACTGTTCACCGTCTACACTGTAAAAGTGAACGTAATCAAATCGGATATACGTATCCATAACAGAAATTAGACGATAGGCATGGAAATTGATCAAGTTGATTCATTCACGATGGAGTATTTAGAACTAGAATATTTCGCAAAAACTCTATTACAAAAATATCCTACTATCCTTCGAACATATAGAACTACATTAAATATTTTTCTGTTAATCTAGAAAACATTTATGTAGTAGATTTTCAATGAAGTTGAAAGTATCATATCAATTATCAGAAGATTTTCTTGTTAAATAAACGAACTGGTCCGCTTTTTTTCGTAAAAGCTGCCTGTAATGTTATCGTTGCAACCAGGCAAATATGCTTAAATTATTTTTCTTTGATTGATTATCTCTTCGATCATGATAATAAGGATAAATTCGATATATTGAAATAGAAAAATTAATTTGAAAATTTATATTTATGAGTTTTACAGGAATACC
This sequence comes from Rotaria sp. Silwood2, assembly GCA_905329745.1. Lineage (NCBI taxonomy): Eukaryota > Metazoa > Rotifera > Eurotatoria > Philodinida > Philodinidae > Rotaria > Rotaria sp. Silwood2. The sequence continues at coordinate 84,604 of CAJNSZ010000054.1, read as the reverse complement.
AATGATCATACGTAGAGTGAGTTATAATCATTATCAATATTCACATAGTAAGTTTTTGTTGATAGATTTCACTACCATAGACATATTGTTGCTTTTTTATCAAGAAGTTTTCGCGCTTATGATAGCGACTAAGTGTTGTTATCTATGCATTTGGATCATAGTGGTAAAGATTGTCAACAGAATACATGAAATGTAGGAAGGAACTAAGGTGTCCACGTCAACGCCGAGTCTAGTGTACGAATCGAAAAGCAAATGACAATTTTCACTCAAAACATGGAAGAGTGGAAAGTTGTAGCCAATGCGATGGAATCTATGCTGAAGTCCAATGAGTTATAAGCACTGTACATTCATCAAATATTCTTTTCAAAGGGACAATACACATTATCTATTTATCGTGACCATACTGAGAAGTAAGTTGACTACCCTAAGCCTATTGTTAATTCTTCACAGGCGTCTTGTTAGTTGAAAAACATGAATAATATCTATCTAATGTTGAACAGTAGCACTGGACGTTGCCACTGACTTTTGTAATACTGACATATGATGGGAAAAGAGGAACTTTGACTCGAAGGATCCACATTTTCAAACATAAGATATTTTTGAAAAATAGATGAGTGCGAATGGAGAGAAAATTCAAAGATAAATAAATTCATGTAACTGTTGTTGTTTCGTTATATCGATAGTCTTTGCAGCAAAGTTTGAAGTCTATCAAAAAACTCACAATCATTATCATTAAGATCATGGTTTTGCGCATCGAATATTCTAATCAGTTTCTACCGAAATTATATTGGAGTGAATGTATAGAAAACGAATTGTTGAACTGATATGTGCCTTATCAACTTTAAATGATTTAACATACGCCATACTTTTCGAAGATTTTCAAACCTTCATTTCGATGTTCATTGAATGAGAAAATTCGCTTATTTTACTATGAACTAGAACAATAATTACAAACTTAGTACGAACAAGATAACAATGAGAACTTTGCTGCTAATGTTGACTCTCATGTTGTTGGTGGATATTAATAATAAGAAAGACTGAGATAAGTTATAATCTAGATTTGACTAACATATCTCTCATATACTGGTAGAATAGTCATCTCAATGACAATTCACTTCCTTAACGTTACAACATTCAATACCAATGGAAATTTGTTTTTATTACTCAGATGAGAATTTGGAAAAAGTACATAGCACTTTATTAAAAATGTTTCGAGGCGAAAAAACACGCAAAAACATCAATAGAGACCACGACTATCTAGACAAGTAGAATTTAGCTTTCGACAAATAAAACTAGTCTATATTCTATATTTCAAAATTTATTATTTATAAATGATTGGTCATATTTGAAAATAATAATTGTTCGCTTGAAAGAACTCTTATGATGAAGAAAGTGCGTTTTTATTTCGAGTACATAACTCTTTTTTTTCAGTAGACGAACTATGTGATTATCGCCATTGAGTAAAAAAAAATGTGTCAGATCCGTCACCAAGTCATATAAGACTCTCGTCCAAATTTCTTCATTTTCTAGTACGTTCAACTGATTGAACATCAATTAGATATTCATTATTCGATAGGATGTTGATTGTTCTGTAACGGCGCAAAGTCATGGGAAAGTCTTGATATCGAATTGATAGTTTTTTTATATGCATTTGTCCATGAGAATCAACACTGTAACAATTTATTCATATCTGTCTCTAGTCTGGCTCCATTCCTCTCAGTTTATCTATACGATTCCGAGATTATCAATTGATGCATTGTTGAAAAGAATCTATGTTTTGTTGGTCGAATTGTCTACAGAATATTGATTAGGATATGAATGTGGGATGCTGACGTGGGCCTGAGAGTAAGTATTTCAGTTAAGCTAAGTTCAGCAACCACATCTTCATCCATATGAACACTCACACATATGGATGAGATTTATCTATCAGATTTTTTATTATTCGTTTGTTGTTTTTTGTTTTGAAATATATGATAATGATAATATTTTGATCGGATTATATAAGTAAAATCATTAAATTCGATATACATTAAAAAAGTGACCACTGACATTAATCAATGTAGTCATTTATAATATTCCATAGATTAAATAATCTTTGGTTGTTTCTTATTTGTCAATATTTTCATTAAATTTTTTATTGATAATTATAGGTTGATTACGTTATTTTTGATAGTATATGCAATTATGTAGTTTTTATTTCGCTTATCTTAGAACTTGTCCAAAAACTTGGTAAAGTCCGCAAAATGCTAAACGAAATTTTTGCATGCTCATATTTCAGCAACAGTAAACTGAATTATAATGAAAATTACTTTAGATGACAGAGATTCATCACACTTTCTCGTACAAGACATATTAAACAAAACGGATTCGAGATTGAGGAGAAAATTTATATTGGCTATTGAATTTTGACCGACTTTTATACTAATGAAAAATCAAGTTTTTATTACTTTTCAGAAAAATTCATTTGTAAGATTCAACGTTAATCTGATCAAAATTATATAAATCGATAGAGAAATGTACAATCTATCATTCTGCATAAAAATAAAAAGCTTCAGTACTCCAATACGTAATAGCCACCGAAAAAGTTATCTCAGTAATAATTTGAAATTTTCTGGTTCAAAAAAACCTTTATGGCTACTTTTCGAGATTTATTAGATTCTTAAACTAAAACTCAAGGAAATAAAATGTAAAACTGTATGATTCGATTGAGTAATCGATGCTCTATCTAACTGTATCATAACAAAATCCTCCGGTGTGTTGCATGAATATAACAAACTGCACAAAACTAATAAAAATAACGTAATTAATCTCTATGTACTTAATTGACATGTAGTTAAATAAAAGAAGTTTTTCTTTGTTTATCTGATATTAATAATCGAGTTGATTGTTGTGTTAAAATACCGCTGTTTTTTTAATTTAGAATTCTTATCTGACAATTGTCCTTCGAAATTAAACAATTTTCTGAGAACATAAAGATTTTTATTATCATCAATAAATGAAAGCTTCGAAGAGCTTATATGAAGAGAGAACAGATATTTATCTGTTGTTTATTTGAAATATTTAATACACATGATAACGTCATTGAATAATTGCTATTTTTCTGTTAAATCTATTGACTAAGAATGTGCTATTAAACATTAGTAACAATTGATAATTGTGTATAAAAATGAATGAATTATCATGATGTACTTCTAGTAGATTAAAATAAATGAAAAGTAATCGCAAATGCATGCAGGATTATTTCAGGTGAAATAATAATGATGATCAAACGTTTTTCATAAATGAAACTGATGTAATTTTTTTGACGATTGGTACCAGCATCATTCTGAAAAGGCCAGATCGAGCTCAGCCAAACTGGTCTATACAACGATATGATCAATCTATCGGTAATAGATCGAATATTACCATGAAATCTTGTTTGATCGTAAATTCTAGCAAGTTACTAACTTAAATCATGAATCTGAAATGGTATGGGCGTGGGTACGGATGGAGGTGTGTGCGGCTGTGGCTACATCTGTGAATATGTGCATGGTTAGCAATAGCAGTGGATGTAGGTGAATGTGTGTATGGATGTGACAGTGAGTGAGTATGGCTGGATGTAGAACTTCTCTATATCTATCGAGAATCGTGCCTTCAAGTTCACACATGGCTATTATTTTATAAATGAGAAGTTTTAAATTTTTTGAGCTTTTTTTGTGGATACACCTGTTCGTTTTATACATGAAAATACAAGCAATCATTGAACTCTCATTATTGTAAACAGAAGAAATCGACTTGTCCACATAACGCTACATTTCGCTGATCAAGTCTTTGAAAAATTGTTTTTCGAGATGCCCAGACCTGAATACATTATTAGATACAGGTTTTTTACGCTGATTATAAATTTGACATTTTTTTCTTTTAAAAAATTGAGCTTTGCCATTGAAAAGCAAGTTTTAAACTTTCCAAAAATCCTATTCTCATTTTCTTAACTAAGAACTTTTTTCAAAAAAATGCTGAATGACATACTATTCGATGCAGAATTCAATCCTCTACAAAATGTTCTATTTGCTTTTGATTTTCGTTGCTAAGGAAAAATTCTACATTCTTGAACAATTTTCAACTTACTGTACGTTTAAAGAGCTCCCGTATGACTGTAGCGATTTGATTCTTATGTAGAACAATTATATGTACAGCAATGATCAGTATTTATGAAAACCAAATATGTCTAAGTATGCTAAATGTGTACAATTTGATCATCAAAATATAGTGTAACAGCGGTATGTTTCTTTTTTGCGTTTTTTTGTGTGAGTCAAAATACTATAGAGATATTTCTTTTTACTACTTAAAAACCCATTCGAAGTTCTACAAAACTAGCTCTAGAAGTATTTCATTTGAAGAAGTACTTTCACAAGAAATTAGAGTTTTATTAGCGATGCTGAAGAAGAAAAGGTCTTTTTATGTAAAAGTGTTACGTTTGATGAAGCCAAAAAAGCTAGATTATTCTATTTTCTACGTTAGATTTATTCATTGCTGCAGAAAGTTTCATTTTGTTGGAACAATAAATTTAACCAGATTCTATTCTTTCTTCTAAATTTCTTGATCATTGTTTGATTACAGGACATAGTAACAGTTATAGTCGAAATCTCTTATTATAGTCTTTGGTGTACCTACCAGACCTGCCAACAAACTTCTAATGTTATGAAGTATCTCTCTGATCTATTCAAGTATTCATTTGAGTATTCAATAATAAAAAACTATTTCTTAACTTTTTGACAGAAAACAACCATATTGATTAGTCGACTTTCGACAAAAGAACAAATTAATTTATTTTCGAGGATAAACGAGAAAAAATTGAATTTTCTCAATATTTATTTCAAGCAATAAGAAAAAAAATAATGGTGTATTACTTTATTTGACTAAATAATGAAGAGAAGCAAAAATATTTTTCTACAGTGTGAATAAATGCATACAATTGTAAGATGGGAATATTTTGTAAATAAATTGTATTTTTACATTCATCTAATGATATAATCAAAATATATAGATAAATGACAAGCAATCAATCAAAAACTATCATTCTATTGGTTGTTAAACACATTTGTGTTTGTTTATCTGTACATTTCATACATGAAAAATTTTCGATGAAGAAACGGTTAATGATCACCTATACGATAAAACGAATGAAAAAACAAGCGAGTAGAAAATGTAATGTGCATGCTAACTGACGCGTCATACTACATTGAATAATATAACGATAAGGCCAACATATTTATATCAAAATATTTGATTCGAATATTATCATTCATACACATATGGCTGCTGCAAAGAATACAAACGCTGAGATAGGCCGTAGTAATTTAGAGACATTTTCTCTTATTTGGCTTGATGCAGAAGTCAATACAACAGAAGAGAATAGGCGTGCTCAAAATCGACTTCGTTCAATCATCAATCAACTCATCATATTTCATAATCCAAACGAATGTCGACAATATATAATGTCTTGTTCTATAGAAGATCGACTCATTCTTATCGCTAGTGGTCGATTAAGCAAAGAATTAGTTCCTCAGATTCATCATCTTCGACAGCTTTCTGCTGTTTATATCTTTTGTCGGGATAAACAAGCATATAAACAATGGGCTAAAGAGTTTAATAAAGTATGAAGTTCTTTTTTTTCTTTTCTATATCTTAATCTTCTTCATTATCTTGTTTGAAGATAAAAGGTGTGGTCATTCTGCTTGATGATCTCATTAATCAAATCACACTTGATCAACAAGATGGAGGAATCCAAGAAGAACCAATGTCTATGACTTTTTACAATGCTAGTGGTAAAGCAGATAAATCAACAACTGAACTTAATGGTCATTTTATTCATTTTCTATTATTAATCGATGTTCTTCTTAGAATGGAATCTAGTGACGCTGACAAAAAACAACTCATTGAAATTTGCAAAGACACATTTGATGATAATGAACCTCAACTAGCCATTATTCGTGACTTTGAACGTAAATATAAATCCAAAAAAGCTATATGGTGGTATACTCGTGATGCATTTTTATATAGAATGTTAAACAAAGCTTTGCGAGTACAGAACACTGAATTATTATTATTATTTCGTTTTGTAATTCGTGACATTCATGAACGACTAAAAAAGCATCAATGTCAAAATCCTATTCGTGTGTATCGTTATCAAACTATGTATGTTGATGAATTGAATGCTCTTAAACGATCGGTCGGTCAATTCATCTCGATTAATTCTTTTTTCTCGACTACTGCTGATCATGATGTAGTATTAAAGTTCTTGAAGCGTTCGAAAGTTTCGAATAATTTTCATCGAGTATTATTCGATATTAGAGCTGATCCTCATGTTGTGAAATCAAGACCATTCGCTGATATTAGTTCGCTTAGTTACTTCCCTCATGAATCTGAAATATTATTTATGGTTGGATGTATATTTCGTTTGACTAATATTCATCGAGATGATAATGAAAAAGCCTGGATAATTCAAATGCAGTTAGCAGAAAATAATGATAATAATTTGAAGAAGCTTTTCGATCAATTGAAATCAGACTGTGGAGTTGGTACGGAAGAAGTTGATCTCAAGTCTTTTGGTGATGTACTACAGCAAATGGGAAAATATGACTTGGCAGAAAAAATATATATCGATCTACGTCGAAAGTATTCTCCCAATGACTCATCACATGTTCACTTATGTGTCTCATTTGGAATGCTGTATAAAGAAAGAAAGGATTTTGATCGCAGTCTACTATGGTTTCAAAGAGCATTGGAGAAAAAACTTCGAACGGAACCATCTGATTTGATCTACATTGGTGGTCTCCATTGTTGTATGGGGAGTGTTCATTTGGAAAAGAATAATTTTATTGAAGCAACAAAATTTTACAATACAGCAATGGACTGCTACAAGCGCGCGAATGCTACAAATCATCCAGATATAGCTTCTTGGTTTTATGGTGTCGCTCGTATCTGTTGCGCTCAGAAGCAATACTCAGATGCATTGATCTATTATCAACGCTCATTGGGTATTCAAAAGCAGCATTTACCTTCTAATCATCCAGATATGGCGACAAATCTTATTGGCATAGGTGATGTTTATCGTCTTGTTGGTCAGTATGATAATGCCATGAACCATTACAGAACAGCGCTCGATATTAGACAAAAATCACTACCTCCTCAACATCAAGACGTTGGTTCAAGTAATAAAAAAATTGGTCTGTTATATGAAACGGTGAAAAATTGGAAAGAAGCGTTAGAATATTATAAAAAGGCAGCCACTATCTATCGTCAATCATTATCACCTGAACATTCAAACGTGACTGACATTGAAAGAGACATTGAACGTGTCTCCTCTAAAATGAGATAATTTTATTTTTGTATTGAGAAGAGTGTTGAATAGAGAAAAGAGGACTGATGCCTTCAATAACATTATTTTTAAGTTTTTCTTTTTCTATAATCGAAAGAATTTGATTATTATGTTCTATGTATCAATAACAATTATAAATAAAATAATTAAAGTTTTTTAAGAAAATTTTCTTTTACTTTTAGTGTTTTCAATATTGAAAGTTTTTAGTGAACACAAATGATTGTATTTGGGACTTATAATCAAAGAGAATGTGCGAGTATAGGGAGATGGACCTTTCTTGCACTCACATCCTCGCAGATGTAAAGGGAAGGGAACTTAAATAAGTTGAATATCTTGAAATAATGCTTGGTATTAATTTACGACACATAAAATTGTAATTTGAATAGATTACAGCAAGAAATCTACAAGTAAAGATATTACTGTTAACGGCTGAAGCATAACTATTGTGTCAAATTCTTTTGGAAAAAAAGGTACACATATATGCTAAGTTTTTAATCTTAGTCGACACAAAAATGGTCTCTCTTTTGAGAGTAAACCATTTGCATGGATCGAAAGAGAAGACTTTTCTCAGTTGATTAGTCATATCAGACGGCAAAATCACATTTCGGCTGAATTCCATGGTACAGGTTTTTTTCTCTCGAATGATGGAATAATTAGATTTTTTTTCGTTCCTATTGAAAGTTATTCAAAAAACAACCAGCAGCATTCTTTTTTTTATATGAATTTTGCATTCTTAATCTTTAAATTTCGCCTTGTTGCTATCATTGAAGACAGTGTTTCTAATAACAATTACAATGAGGCAGTGACCATTGATTGATAGTTCACTATCGGTGTGGGTATGAGATGAAGGTGTAAATGAGTGGGTCATGAATGTGTTGTGAGGTGTGGGAGTGTGAGCGTTTGAGTGGGAGGGTGTGGATGTGGTGAAGATAAGACCAACATCCACACTCACACCCTACACCGAACCCCCATCTGCACTCACATCAACCATTCCTCATTCACTTATACCTACACACACACCCTTGTTCAAAATAAGGTATTCATTTTTTGTGGGTATCTGCTTTGCTAGCTATCGTGACTACTAGTTCGTTTATACCAAGCTTACGCATATTATGACATCTCTGTTACATATATGCAATCTGCGTATTGATCCATCAACATACAATAGCAAGACAATTGGTTTTTTATCGAACAGAGACTCTTGTTCTCTGTATTCATTAGTTTACTTATCAGAGTAAGTTGTAAAGAAACGAATACTCATACTAGCGATGTATTGCTGGGTGAATGGCTAGAACGAAACTTCGAATAAGTGGTTTAAGATCATGCCACATCACGGCAGAGGAGCCTTGGTCGCTAAGTAGTAAAGCAACACGTACCAACTCATCAAAAAGAAATTGAAAGTCATGCGGTTGCAACTGAGGATTATTCATCATGAATAAGTAGAAACGTTGAAGAGCGAATAAAACAAGCCAGTTAAGTGTTTCGTTGTCAGGAATAATGTCTAGCATATGGTCCAAGCTTGTTTGATTCTCTTTCGGCGAAACCATTTCATGTAGGGCATTCACCACATGACAATAATTATTGGTACGAGGAACACAATTATCAGTGGATGGCTGAAGAAAAATGGCCTGTAAAAGCGATGGCATTGTATCATTCATTTGCACCGCTGTCAACGATGAAGCGAACAATAGTAGAAGAAAAATCATTAGCATTATTGTATCTTGCTTGAAAATGATAAAGGAATGGTTAGATTTATACTAGGATTTAATGAAGCAGGTGTCAATTTTTTCTCAAGATTTTCTTCGAGACAATATCCGATAAGATGAGTGAAAAATCACTTGTGACTGCTAGGAGAATGAGATTAGCGAGTGAAAAAGAGAGAGAAAGATTAGCAAACAGGCAAAACGGCTTTCTATAATGTAAAGCAAGACGGAAAAGGATGCAAGTGTATGTGGAGTTCAGCGTCAGTATAGGTGTTGGTGTATATGCTCTCTAGAAAACGGTGTTACAAGTAATCATTAAAGGTTTTACAGGAAATGCTCAACTTTTTTAAGGTTCCATTCATTTCTCAAGTAGCCATCAAAGGTTCCAGTTAATTTAAAGAACCATTCAAGGTAAAAATGGTTTTAAGTGTTAAGAAGAATTCTATCTATCACTCTTTCCTTTAATGTCGAACCTCTTTCACAAACATAATTTTGGTGCAATTTGCTTGAACTAGGATGGAATATTTTATTAACATGACTTAATTAATGTAAAAGTTGAACAGTTTTACTTGATTTATAATAATAATTAAAAATGGACGATAGATATGAGTATGTGCGAATGCTGGCACTAATAATGAAAGAAACCACGGCTCACCATATCCTACACCCGCACATTCAACTCGCTCGAATGATCTACGTTATCATGAATCAATGAACAGACTTGCGCTCGCCAAGAGACACAATTTTTTGTTGTTATCTAGAATACCGTGTAGTGATGTGTAAGACTTGTAAACTCTGGTATTTCAATTTGAAAGTTTGTCAAACGATACAATGCTATCTTTCACATGTATATGGCTTATTTTGAGTAGAAATTCGGAAGGGATCGATTTGGTCTCTTAATCACCTCAATCTTTTGCTCTCTTCATTCACTGAAATGGTTAAGACAAAAACTGAGATGGTATTCGTAATCAACATCATCGGGTTTATAGTACTGTAGGCATTCCACTACAAAATGAAACACCAAGTTTTTTAGATAATCTGGCGGAGAAGTAGTAAAGATGCGAAAAATCGCGGTGCCAAGTCAAAGTAAATATTTACACCTATGTTGTAGGCCACACGCGAGTTGTTATTACCATGAAGTATTTCTCTCAAAACGTTTCTGACGAATGAAATGACCTTATTGATCCTTGCTCTCTATACAGAAATTATGGCTGCTTTTGGTATTGCACTTAATATGTTCTGTATTTACTTTATTTCTAGCACAGCTGAATACCTCGGTTCTCTTCTTTTTTCGTCACCTCGATCGGGGTTGGGTGTGGGTGTGGATGTGGGTGGGTGTGGGTGTGAGTGGAGGTGTGTGGGTAAAAGGAACACTCACACCCACATCTTTAATGTCATTCTCAAGATGTATGCGCCCTTTATCTAAACTTAATTCAATCAGAAATAAGTATTTTGATATGTTCGAAATCTTGTTATAACAATGCAGAAAATCAGTTATTTTTTATAGTTTTTGCGCCATGGTTTAGACACTGTTTCAGTTATGAGTAAATCAGTTAGTCCAATGTTGCAACTGTGTTTTGTCATTTTTCAACATCTATCGGTCCTATACCTATACTGATAGAATCTTGGATTCTCAGTAAACATAAAATACGTGCACAGGTCAGTTTTTCATGTAGTCGCATGTAATGGTAAGAAACTCAAAAATAAAGCATAAAGCGTAAGCAATATTATCCATTTGAGTGTGCCAAAATGAATTCAAAACAGCATCAAAATGTGCGGCGTGTCGGGATCTATTATTTTATGTCTTCCACAATAGCAGATCGAAAATATCAGTGGACCCACTTGTGATATTATGTACCACGTCCTTTTGCAACATAGTTTGAAAGATGAGTGGAGATGAGAAGAACTCTGTCAGCCACATCAGCACCCATACTGTACTATTCTTATTAATATGTGTGCTTGTAAAAGAAGCTTTTCATTCTTAGCAAGAATCAACACATATATTAAAAATACAGAAGATCAAGAACAATGAACAAGGTTAACATTAATAAATATAGAACGAGGTTGTCAAATTGATAGTGATCCTATTGCAACTGATTTTATATTGAAAATAAATGAAGAAAAAAGTATTAAAAATAAAGATTTGTTTTATTTTCAAATAAAGATGCACTTTCTCCTATTAATAATCTATATTTTATGAACACCTAACGGTATTTGAAGAGTAAAAATGGAAGAAGTTGGCGAACGAAGAAAATCTAGAATATGTCTTTCGATTTTGAAATTGAATGAGATTTCTAACTACAAAAATATACAAGGCACTGATATGTAGGAGAAACTTTGCCAAAATCTATTGAGATAATTAGTTTCTGAAGGCGACGAATTCTTGCACTTATGATATTTCCCTATATTTTCTGAGTTCTTGGTTATTAGCTACTTTATTTTTACTTCCTTCTGCTTTCGTCCACGGCTTTGACATAAGAATGAATTCAGAGATGATGACAAAAAACATTGAGTCTTTGCCAAAATCTTTTGAATAAGTTCTTTTCAAAAGAAAGTGTATGGCAATATTTTCTAGTGCGATTAATGCTCTGTCAGATGTGATAATATTTAAGCTTTTCATATATCATGACTTTGAGAAAATTAAGTTCAAGTGAGGAAAATTTCTTGCTTCAGAACTGTCTACTCTGGAGAAAGTCGAGGAGAGAAGAAGATGAAATGAAGAATTACCATTTTTATCAACGAGGAAAAATTTCTTTCAGAGTTTTATTTACAATTAAATGTCCAATACTGGTACAAAGAAAGTATATCTCAAATCAAACAATGTTTATCCGATAAAAATATCAATTGATGAGTTTTTAAAATCTTATTTGTTAAGTTATAAATCCTAACAGTTTAAAAGATCTTCATTAGAAAAAAATATTCTTCTACATATACTAAACCATATTAATATAATATTACTCTTGAAATTTTCTCTAATACATTACAATTGATTGATCAATAGGACAAAAAAAGTATTTTTATTTAATTGTCATCTTAAGTAAAGTATTGATATATATATTTGAATGAATAGCCCAAGCAAGAGTTAGGCATTATGATGAAAACAGAGGAGCGCATGAACATAAAAGATAAAATAACTAACATAAAGAAAGTATACAAAGATAAACGAGCTAAACACTCTTATATGCTGAAACTAAAAAGCACAAGATAAAAGATAGAAGAAGATAGTATGTATATATAGTCTCATTTATTAAACGGAAGTCTATATGTACCAATCAATATGCAACACAAAATTCAGCTACAAAAAGAAAATAAATGGATAGAGAGTAAACCCCTCCCCGTAATAGAAGCCCCTCCCATATTATAAGCCCTCCCCCTATTAGAAGCCCCCTTTAAAGGATCTATCCAGCAAAATTTTCAATTTTTCCCAGCAAAATCCGGCCAAAGTTTGCAAGGCCTAATAGAAGCCCCGGGGGGCTTCTAATATGGGAGGGGGTTTAAGAGAGATTACTCAACCGAGATTAACATACACAATAAGATAAATAATCTATGAAAAAAAGAAAGTAACCGCAACATATTTGACAAGAAAATTTAATATTTGTTGAATAAAAAGTTGAAGAACCACTTGGGTCAACATTTGATGGAATTTTCCCATTTGATGATATTTTACTCATTAGAATTCTTTACAATTTTTTGTTTTGAAGATTAATATTTAACGATCATAATAATGACTCTTTCTAAATATTCATTTTTCAAATAAAAAAAGAAATCAATTACAAATCTTAACTAAAAATTATTCAAGTCTTACTGCTTTTTTTCTTGTCAACTTTATATAGAAACATTTTATAAGAAGTTACTATTACCGTTTTTCCGAAGCACTTCTCTTTAGTTACAGCATTTCAAATTGTCTAATCTTTTCAATAATTATTATTTCTGTGTTGTAGAGAATGCCGCTATTATAGAAAGATTCCTGATGAACTTTTGCACTCAATGTAGTGTATTAGCTTCTGTTTGTTCTTTATTGATTTCAAATAAATATATAATAGAAAGCAGATAAAAGCTAAAATTTTACCTCACATTCAATACATAGAAAATTCAAAAAAATTATTAGAACACAAAAAGAAACGTTCTTCCAATATTTAAGTAAACACTTAGCCATTCTGATTAAAATCTTTTCAAATTAGTCATTTGGTGACATAGTAGTACCAAATAACATATACTAACATTTGATCTCGAATGATTTTGGATACAACTGATGAAAAACGATAATCTTTATCAATGTAGAATATTAACGACGGAACAGATGAAGTTATGATAATGGATGACTATTCATCTTATTCGGTCATCTAATGATTCGTGTTTCTTCGAAACTTTCTCTATCGAAGGAACTATTTGAAACTCTCGAGGAACAAATCCAATTTTCATCATGTACGCTGAATAAAACACTGATAGTATTATGGCAGATCATCACTATTGCATGGTTGTGAAGACTCGAGGATTATTTGAAATATTTTTATTGGTATAGAAAATTAAAGAAAACAAATCTGAATGAAATTTGGTGAATTTGTTTTTGAGGATGTGAATGTTGACATGGATTCTCTCTTAACAGACGAACTGTCTTCGTCGAGTAAAGTACTAATTTCAGGTTACACTCAGGCTAGTAAAATGTGAATCTATATGAGCAGTAAAAATACTCAATATCAGTGAAGAATCAGTATAATCGAAGTGATCAATAAGCTCGAGTACTAATAAAGTTACACAATATCTCAGTCGCTCATGAATGCGAGTTTACAGTGTTAGTCTCTTTCAGTTGTTAAATTCAATTTGTTATGTTGTTTGCCTGTTTATTTTGAATCATTATTGTGATTATTTTAAAGACGAGAAATGAAATGAAATTTTATAACATGTATCAGACCGCTTGCGTAAAAAATAGTACAGTAGTGAAATAGTTTGACTTATTATTGATTCGACCATGTAATAATGGTTTCTTATTCCTAATCAAAGCATATTCGAACAAGCATTACCATTTACAAATTTTAAAAAGAACTACGTACTTCATACACATCGTCATATATGAACATATTCTTTCATCGCTTTTTCGCTAATCATTGTATTAGATCGAAGAAGAGTACCTATTGCGAATAAATCGATACTCGCCTCGAATACAATAATTTCCATCGTTTCGACACGTTGTGATTATCACTAAGCGATTTACTTGATACTGAATTATTCAAGTTGATTACTGCATTAGCATGCAAAAGTGTTCGCTTTCATATATTTTCTTCTTTTCACCATTTTATATACATTGGTTAGAGATGCAAAATACTCAAAGAAATTTATTTATGTTTGTAATTACGAAGGAAAAATAAAATCTAAGAGAATAGATGTGTCAATGAGAATGTCTTTCGCGATAGAGCAATAATGAAGAAGGCATTCACTTGCTGATTTTGAACATTGTATTGATTAATGGAATTTTTTCACATCTAAAAATAAGAAAAACATGTTTATTTTTAAATGCAAGAACAAATAGAATGATACTCTTTAATGAACTGTTCTTTGTCTAATTTCTTGTCAGCGTTCAAACCAATAAAATTGAAAATTTTTCCAGCGACTTTTAGCGATTCATACGTCGAGATGTTCGGGTTGTTCTTCGAGTTGGTAGTCTATTAAAGCGCATAACATGAATCCGCATTTATCGCGATATAATAATACCAATAAAATTAGTTATCTTACGATAATTGTGTTAAAAACTGCCAATTCACCCATGTCCATTCGACCGTCGAGAGAAGCATCACACCTAAATGGATAAAGACAATTATGAAGACAAGAAATAACTCTTAGAACTACTTGCATATCGAATAAATATCCTAATGCTTCACGCCTACTATTCGACGATCCGAAGGCGTTGGCCATTAAGAATTCCACAAAATCAATTTTCTTGTCGTTATTTGTGTCGAAGAGGGTAAATGCAAGTCTTAAACAAAATCAGTCCAATCGGAACGTGGAAGACCACATATATACTAGACTCATACTCCACTATGGACTTTGGTTTATGCTAAGACGTTCTTTACATTGGTTCTTTACTATGAAAAATCAAAGCTTAGTTACATTATTCGACAAATAAAACGATGATTCAACACTACTATGGTCAACGATGTATCAATCATAAATAGGAGAAGCTATCGAACTTGGCATTATTCGCCATTCTAATTTGGTCTTTTGTTTATTTCGTTTTCGGTAGAATAAATGGGTTTAAAATAGGAAATCATTTATATTTTGCTCGAATTTTGGCCAAACTTCAAATGGATACTCGCAAATAAATACGAAATATAATAATGATATTTCTTGATTCTGTAAAAAAGAATGTTTAAACTCTCTCACAATCAAATCATATTAAACAGAAAAAAACATATCAGAATAGATAGATATCAAATAGGAAAGAAAAAAAAGGATTAAACGAGCTCTATTTTTTGGATGCTGAATAAAAACAAAATATAATAGCCACATGAACATACTCGCGAGGAAATTTTCGTATAGTATTGTCCTCATCTAGATTCTCATAGAACTCTTTGTATGTTTTTTCGATCATCAGCCCGTCTGGATTTGCACACCAGAATTCCTAGTGAGAAAAAGAACTAAAATGAATGAATATCGAATTCAATCATGGTTTTATATCTACTGCGTGTATTCGTTTAATGTCTGCAACAACAAAAAATAGACAAATAATATATACATTAATAGAATAGACTTTAATTACCTTTTTCACTGAGTCTTGAGCGAACTCTTAATACTTCCATGTCTGTAATATAAATCAACCGTTTCAGTGAACATAATCATATAGAAAATAAGAACCAACCTTTGTCTGTTAGTTCTTTTGTTGCACCAGGTTTAACGGTAGGTGTTTGACTCATGATTAATGGTTTAAATTGATATTCGTAGATTTCTAGAAATGAATCGATATGAATAGCATATTAGTAGGCATAGTGAAAAAAAGAAGCCATGAATATGTTAAATGAATAATCGTTGTGAATAAACAACTGAAACAATACAATAGCATCAACTAACAAGATCTAAATAGAAACAAGAAGATATCATCAACTGTTATTTTATTTCTACATGATAAAAGCAAAGAACAGCAAGAAAATTGTACGTTTTTCTCTCATTTCAAGGATGTTTTTGTAAAGTCAGTATGAGAGCTAGAGTCTTTATATAAACCCCAATGCAGTTTTTTTTTTTCGTCGTTTCTCATTTTTTTTTCTACTCTACTGGTTGTATTCAAACGGATTGTCATCACATGGACGATGTTGTTTTGTTAGTATATCATGAAAACGAGAGAAAAAGGAGAAAACCTGGTTTTACCTGCGACTGCATAATACATTACACATGATCAAACGATGTAAGATTGTTTACAGTAGATAGACTATAGTGAAAAATAATGCTTGAAACTGAAAAAAGGTAATGGTTAAAGCTTTTCTCTCTTTCTTTTATAGTGAATCATATCAGTTATTGTTTTTTTTTGTTTATGAAAGTTGGTTAATATCAAAGTAAAAAAAATATAATTTCAGAAATATTCCAAATAACTCATTACTGAAATTCCAGTCTTTTTTTCTGTTCACCTCAACTATACTAAACTCCCCCCCAGAATAAAAGGCCATGGCCTTCTATTATGGAAATTCACATCGGACTTTTCAGGGTGGCCTTCTATTAAGGGTGGCCTTCTAATAGGACTTTTATGGCAAAAANTTATTTCGTATGTGTATGTTATTTACTTCGTTGTTATTATTGCTCATGTTCAATGTCGTTCACTCGCTTCTCAAATACATTCTGAATTATTATATGATTTGAAAACCATATTGCTACTTTTCAGCATGAATGTCTTCATCATTAGCATCGACTACCGAATGGTCAAACTTTTGAACGTTGGATCCAATTAATCTGTCAACAATATTTTGATTTTACACATAGAAAGAACGAAAAATAGCTAAATGAAAACTATGGGCGATACCAATGCTGCTTTACAACTTTAATCTTTCCATTCATAAGATCAATGCAAGCTCATGAGAGTTTTATTATTCACTCATGGCAACCACTGTGTACAATGTGAAAGTATCTGACTAGTACTATCTAAGCTTTTTGTTGAATATAAAGAGGGTGTGGATGTGGGCTTAGAGATTAGTTACCTTCTCTCTCCCGATCTCATCCACACTTACCCTCTAGCCAGTTCGACTTCGCAGTAGCTACCAGATGCTGAAGGAGAATATCAAAAAGAATATCGAACGATGAAATCAACATGACGATCGATGTATTCGCGAATTTGATGGCTTGCTGAGCCCAAGCTGATAAAAGCATCTAAAGAAGCGAAATGAGAGAAGCGATGAGAAATCGTCAGGTAAACATCAATCGATGGGCGTACGTAAGAAGAAGAAGACTATTCCGAAAAGGATTTAGAGTAAAAATGACAAATGAAAGTAATAAAAAGTAAATCAACCATACACTTTGCTTGATTTTATGTCCGAGTAATTTTTCATTTAGGACGACATTGAGAAAAATTGAAAATACACAGGTTAATGCCAGAGAAAGACTAAATAGACAATGATCACGTCGTACTTCAAAGACAAGATTGCTTAATCTTGTTTCATTTTGGAACGTTATTTCTGACGTGGTATTAGACGGTGATCAGATAATCTAATAGAAAAATATGATCAGAACGACGAAAACCATACCAACCAGAGTCAATATGATAGCAACTACAGTCGGCATAGAGATACTCTCATGAAAGATGATCATCACTATGAGAGCTGTCCAAGAAACTACTTGTGTCAGTCTAACAGTGCTCAAGTCGGGCGCTGAAATGAATTGTTAGCTAGAGAATATCTGTCGAGCCATCTGCAAGGCAACAAAATTCGTAGGTTCACTAATGAACCGATAGCGTTTGTAAGCCAAGAATACAGAGAGTATCACAGTTTGTAGAGTGAACCGAGTAACGAGAATATCGAGGATATCAACATGCAGTTGCATGATTACGAAAGTTGCACAAATGAAGAAAAAAGATGCAGCAAGACCGTGCTAAATTTAGGAACATCGACGCCTTGTTTTCGATAGTGGTTTCGCATGAGTTTATTCATAGTCTGGCTAGTGCCAGACTAGAGGCTAATTTCTGATCCAGATGTTACAATTCAAAATCAATTTCGACCTTATCATTGTTCGTCGTCAATTCCTTAGAATTTTGAAATGATTGAATAAGTGAATTGAGATTTCCGTGATTGTTATTGCTGTCGATCGTCAACACCTTACGACCAATAGTCAGGTCCGATAGTAACACATGATCTTCGTTGAAACTATATCCAGTACGATACGCTATTCTCTTTTTCTTTCTTTTTTCTAAACTATATCTAATTTCTTCAGCTAATTTTTCTCATACGAAACATCTATATAGTTAGTCAGTGGTGAAAGTCTGGGTGGATGAGGGAAAGACTCATAATTACACATCCCACAATCCCTCACATTCTCAAACAATACATCACAAAGATCGACAAGACCTGAGCCAATGTGCCATATGAAACCCATTCTGGAGATGCTCGAGTCACCATGATCATCAACCAAGCCCTTAGAGCTCTGCCAAAGAGTTGACAAAGATATGCTCTTTAGGTTTAAAGGGAGAACAACATCACAAGTGCACATCGAACATCGGTTTGGGCAATTATGATAATTGAACGCACGAAGAAAATCGATCAATCTTTGATTGTACGAGATCTTCAAAACCGCATGACAAGAGAGAGTACGTCGTTTATGAAAATGATTCTACTTTTCTCGAAAATTTAACGTACATATTGTCTGTTATAAGCTGAAGCTCGTTGTAACATGTCTATAGTCATCAATTTCATGGATCACTTGTATTAAAAGTACACCAAAGATTAACGCCAGCCTTTTAGACAAATACTCAAGAGTTGTTTGCACTGCGCGTTTTCAAAGCACTACCGCAATGATTCAATATCGACTCTCAGCCCATTCCAATGATGATTGCTTTTGTAAAAAAGAAAAAGTCGAGATGATACAAATAATTACCTATGTAAATTGATTTCAATTGTACTTTCATTCTAGAATCGACTAAGTCGAATTACTTATTTATGTCATTTTCAGTATTCGAACAATGACGTTCTAACTATTAATGCTCTATTTTTGTTCTTTCATTGATGGAGAAAGGATAGGTGTTCGTGCATATGACTGGGTCTACAATCGAGAAAAAGAGCAACACACTCGTACCCACTCGAACGCTGTGTAAGCACATAATAATCTAAGGTAGAAAGTATTCAGATAGAAAATGTTAGGGCATAAGCAAAAGTTAAAGATATCGGTGTATCATATACTGGTTTCTTCCAATTGTATTCGTTTACGTCGTACATAGTTTTCTTCAATATGCTTATATATATATATGCCGATGCTTAGTTTGCTTTCTTGTGTGATTGTGCGCTAGCTCGCTTGATAGTTTTGCTCCTCCTCTCTCATTTTCTTATGATTGCTGCTCTTCTCTATATGGTGTCAAATGTTATACAAATAGATCAAGCTCATTTATAAACTAAAGAATGTACATGATCGGCATGATATTTTCTACCAGTATTCTAGAGACTATGGATTGTAATCTGAAGAAAACCAGATCATTTTAGCTCATTTAGTTTTTGAGATATATACGAAACAAAATAAAATTATCTACTTGTTGGATCATTTTGATAACTAAAGTCTCTTGCTCTCTGATGGGAACTATATTCATATTTCAAACATTTTAACTCATTATATACTGTAATATTTGATTATGAGTGCTGTTTATTGATGATTTAAATATAGAAGCGTAAGGATAAAAATCGTATTATATTTTACACTATGGAAACAAAATTCACTTAGTTAACAAGTGCAAGAACCGAAAAGATCATTTTCTATAACATTTATTGATATAGATTAATACATGCAGATTAGAACGGTTCAGGCATTTATATCTGTATTTTTAAATCTTGTTCTCATGCCATTATTCTAAAAATAATATAACTATCAAATTAAGTGGTGCAAAACCTGGATCATGATCGCTACCAAAAACTCTTCGAACTGGATTATCTGGCCCAACACAAGAATAGAACATGTGTATGAAAAAGGGTAGTTTTCTATAATGCGTGTGTGTGAAGGTACGAATTTAGAAAGAACTCTGCCTGTCAAGATATCAATAAATATTTTATTGGAATTAAATCTGTTTGTTACCTGTTAATTAAAAAGTATTCACAATTGGAAAATACAATAAAAATGAGATCAACTTAACTTTTTGCTTTTCTAGTTGTGAATGTTTTTCTATTAATTAAATTAATTTTTGTTCGCAATTTTGAAAACTAAAAGTGACTCACACATTTTGTTTCTTTCTGACAGCAACTTCAAACAACTCTTACAAATAAAAACAAATTCTTTAAGATGCTGGTTGCAATAATGATTTAAATTTTTCAGATTTACCATATTACAAGTGGTTTTATAAAACAGAGTGAGTGAGTTTCACATTTTAGTGCCATACACAGTGATACTCTGATAAGTTTTTTCAATTGCTGTCTAAATCTCGAAAAAAGAATTTCGAAAGAAAAAACCTCGAAAAAAAGAATCTCGAAAGATGAAATTCCGAAAGAACAAAATGTAGAAAAAATTTCTCGAAAGACAAAATTCCGAAAAATAAAATCTCGAAATACAAAATGTAGAAAAAAGTCTAATTCGAACAGAAAAAACTTAAATTTTAATGCATTGAATTTTCAAAAAAACTTCGAAAGATGTTCTCTCATTCTACGATCACCCGATCAGATTCAAATAGATATTATTATTGCTGGCGTGTTTTCCTTTATTTTTCTTTCATACGTTCTTACGTTCTGTGTGTTCACAACTAGTTTTTCTTTTTCTTTTGTCTGTTGTATACATCGTCTAAATCGTATATGTTATCCTTATTCATTCACTCGTCGTCGATCATTCTATTGTTCGCCTCAAAAGTATTGTACCACTTTTTTGTTTTGGCTCGCGTTTCAAACTATATGACTTAGACTCAATTTTCTTTTTTTTCTTCAGATAGTACAGCTCGAGTACAATATGTATACACATGTTTGAAATTGAGGTGCCTTGAATATTAAGTACAGAAATAAAAAACGAACTTTAATACTAAGAGAAAAATTGCGTAAAAAGCTACAAATAGTAAAATACGAATAATGCTAAAATCGAGTGGGACTTTTCTTTGATGTTTTTACATAGTTCGATAGATCTTGAGAAGCTCTACAAAAGTGTTTATATCAGAAGTTTTTTAAACCCTATTTTGGTATAAAAAAGTCACATGTTTTATCTGTTGTATATGAAAAATCCACAATTTTTTTATACGAAAAAGGTAAAAAATACGAGTTTATTGCCATTTTTTTATGCCAAAACAGGATTTAAAAAAATGTTTATATAACCAGTTTTGTTGAGCTCGTCAAGATCTATCGAACCATGCAAAAACATTTTAAAAATGCTACTCATTTTTTTGCAAACTCGGATCTTACTAAAACTACTAAAACTCATAATAGTTATATCGTTTTGTAGTTTTTCACACAATTTTCCACTTAGTATTGAAGTTTGTTTTTTGTTTCTGTACTTCATATTGAAGAATCCTCCATTTCAAACATGTGTATGCATATAGTACTTGAGCTGTACTATCTGAAGAAAAAAAGAAAATTGAATCTATGTCGTATAGTTTTGAAACGCGAGCCAAAACAAAAAAGTGGTACAATACTTTTGAGGCGAACAGTATTAACACCCTCGTCGTTGCTTCTGTTATTATTTATTTCGATTTTTATTATATTACAAAACATGTCGTCACCTAATTTGGATGAAAAACCTGTAATTTCATTTCTGGCCAGCAATAAAGGTAAACTTCTGCTGGTTATTAATGGATTTGTATATCAACAAAACAAATCAACCGCGAAAGTAAAGTACTGGCTTTGTGAAGAAATATTTTGCAATGCAGGTGTTCACCTCAGTTCGAATGATTTATTTCTCAAGTACACGGAAAACGCTCATACTCATATACCTAAACCTGAATGATTAGAAATTCGCAAGATGATGACAAAAGTCAAAACTCGAGTTGATCGAGAAACAACAGCTATTGGACAAATTTATACCGAGGAGCTAGTCAAAGCTAATCTTTCTCGAACAGCTCTTGCTATTGCTCCAACAGCTCGTGAAGCTAATAAGTGTAAATTATTTCTTTGAAAAAACGTTGATAATTTTTTCCCTATAGATCATGGTCTTAATCAACTTCGACGACAAGCCACACCTGCTCTTCCAACTTGTATGGATTTCGATATTCCATCACGTTATCAAAAAACAACTGATGGACAACGATATTTACTTGCTGATAGAATTCAGCCTGGTGGTGAAAAAGTTGAAAAAAGGTTAATTATCTTTTCAACCGACGAACAACTTCGTCTTCTCTTTACGTCTTCTCATATCATGATGGATGGGACATTCGATAGTTGTCCACCCCATTTTGAACAAATTCTTTCAATACATGGAATAAAAAATGAGCAAAGTGAGCTAGTCTTATGGTATTATATAATCATTTATATTTAATCTGATTATGTAGGTTTTGTTTGTGTTTTTGCTGTTCTCTGTGGTCGATCCACGATGATTAATAAAGAATTAATTTCAGTTCTTCATCAACATGCTCGTCGACTTGATCTCCAATTTCGTCCAGCAAATATTACAACTGACTTCGAACCAGCTCTTATTAAGACAGTGGCCGACGAAGTAAGTTCACTTTTGTTGTCCTCGGATTAATACTTCTCAAAATTTTTAGTTTCCCGACGCGCGTCACATTGGGTGTTATTTTCACTATACAAATGCAATTCATCGACAAACTCAACAACTTCGTTTGGTCATTGTCTACCGTAATGATGAAGATGCACGATCAAGTGCACGCAAGCTTATGGCTCTTCCTCTCATGCCACTTAATCAAATCGAACGTGGTTTTGAAGTAATCTCAAACAATGCTCCTCATTCAATACGACCATTAATTGATTATTTCAACAGATATTGGATGATGAAGGTGAAATGGGCATTATGGAATATATCCGATGTTGATGTTCGAACGAATAACATTGTGGAAGGTAAGTTTCTCTTTCTTTTTCTTTTTCTTTTTTTTCGCACGTATTCTGTTGATTAGGTTGGAATCATCGATTCAATCGTTTAGTGGCTAAATGTCACCGGAACGTTTGGCATTTTTTCGATTGTCTTAAAAAAGAAGAAGTTGTTGTTCGTCAAAAAATCTTAAAGATGATGATGGGTGCAAAAAAGAATATCAATAGAAAAGCTGTTGTTCTTCAACAACGTGTTGATTCACTTCAATCGGATTTTAATCAGAATAAAATCAATCTTAGTGATTATGTTGAAGGACTCTCTCTATTAATTGGGGCGAAGTGATATTCTTTTATAATTCTTTTGTTGTTATTCTTAATGCAAATTATTTACTTCATCCATTTATTGTTATAAACTTTAAAAATAAAATTTCTATTGTATTTACATGCTATCTGATAATTATAGTCATATCATATATTGCTAGCCATTCGGGATTTTTTTATTCGATATTTTACTTTTCGAAACTTTTTCTTTCGGCAATTCATTTTTTCGAGATTTTTGTTTTCGAAAAGCTGATTTTTCGGGATGTTAGTTTTTCGAGTTTTTATTTTTTCGACATTTTATTTTCCGATATTATTCTGTTCGAGATTTTTCTTCGAGATTTTTTTTTCGAGATTTAGTCAGCAAACCAGTTTTTTTTATTCGAATCGAAATCGATACTAAATCATTTTCAAAAGTTATTATTGTTTATTTGATATTCAATTACTAAATTTTTGAACCATAAATCTTGAGTAAATTGTATCGAATATGATCAGTCAAATTGTGTATGTAATAAAAATTTGTTTTGTTTCGCAATTGCCAAGTTCAATCATAACTATTATCTTACAAATGAAAAGATTTATATATTGTTTGAGCTTTTCTTATATATACATGTATTCATTATATACCTCAAAGTACAAGCAATTATTGAACTGTCATGATACTAGACGGCAGTAATACTGAATTGTTTTATTTCTTATATAGATTTATTCATTCCTGCAGAAAATTTCTTTTTCCAGAACAATAACTTTAACTAAATTCTATTCTTTCTTCTAAAATTACTTAACCATTGTTTCATTATAAGACAAAGTGATAGTCATAGTGGTGGTTACTTATTATATACTTTGGTGCTCGTACAATTGAAACTATTTTTGACAGTGTTGACTAAACGGTAGATTTGACTGTCGTTTGTATTAATTTTAGTCTTCGATAATCAAAAACTACTTTTTGCTTTTTGACAGAAGACAGGCACATTTCTCAGTCGATTTTTCCATAAAAACAGATTAATTTATTTCCCGAGATAAAAAAAAGATTTTATTTCATTAAAGATTTATCTTAAAAAGTTAATAAAAATTAGAAACGTATGACTTGATTCGACGAAATTCTAAAGAATAACAAAGATATTTCTGTCGTTTGAATAGATGCATACAATTGCAAGATAAGAATACTTATACAAATAAATAGCGTTTTTTACATTCAGTTAGTCGTGCAGTCAAAATATATAGACAAATGACGAGCAATAAATCAAAAATCACTATTCTATTGGTCGTTAAAAACATGTGCCTTCGTTTGTCTGTACATTCACACGTCAGTAATTTTCGATTAAGAAACGCAAATGATCACCTATGCGACATAAAAATGATCAAAACAACCAAGTAAAAAGGAAGCGTAATACACACGTGGACTGATACATTATACCATACTGAATAATTAAACGATAAGGTCACTATATTTCTACCAACTTAGTTTATTCAAATATTACCCTTCATACACACATGACTGCCACCAATAGTACTATTGCTCAAACACATTTTAATAATTTGGAAATATTTTCTCTTCTTTGGCTTGATGCAGAAGTGAACACAAAAGAAGAGAACAAGCGTGCCCAAAAGCAACTTCGTGCAATTATCAATGATCTCAAAACATTTGATGATCAACACGAATGTCAACAATATATTATGTCTTGTTCTGAACAAGACCGACTTGTTCTTATCAGTAGTGGTCGATTAGGCACAGAATTAATTCCTCAGATTCATCATCTTCGACAACTTTCTGCTGTTTATATCTATTGTTGGAAAAAAAAAGTATACAAACAATGGGCTAAACAGTTTATTAAAGTATGAAGCCTCTCTTTTTTTTCGATTTTTTAATCTTCTTCATTTACTTGTTTGAAGATAAAAAGTGTCATTGTTACACTTGATGATCTCGTTAATCAAATCACAATGGATCAAAAAGAGCGAGGAAAAATAGAAGAACCAATGGCTATGACTTTTTACAATGCTAGTGGTAAAGCAGATAAATCAACAACTGAACTTAATGGTCATTTTATTCATTCGTTATTACTAATTGATGTTCTTATTCGAATGAAATCGAATGAAGCTGATAAAAAAAAGCTAATTGAAGTTTGCAAAGATGAATATCATGGCAATGAACCTGAACTAGCCGTTATTCAAGAGTTTGAACGTAGCTATAAATCTAGAAAATCGTTATGGTGGTATACTCGTGATGCATTTTTATACAGAATGTTAAACAAAGCTTTACGAATACAAAACACAGAATTATTATTATTATTTTGTTTTGTAATTCGTGACATTTACGAACGACTAAAAAAATATCAATGTCAAGATCCTGTTCGTGTGTATCGTTATCAAGCTATGTCTGTTGATGAACTGAATACTCTTAAACAATCAATCGGTCAATTCATCTCAATTAATTCATTTTTTTCGACTAGTGCTGATCGTCATGTAGCATTAAATTTCTTAAGTCATTCGATCATTTCGAGTGATTTACATCGAATATTATTTGATATTGAAGCTGATCCTCGTGTAGTAAAATCAAAGCCATTCGCTGATATCACTTCACTCAGTTACTTTCATCACGAGTCTGAGATATTATTTATGGTTGGATGTATATTTCGTTTGACTAATATTTATCGGAATGATAATGAAAAAGTATGGGTAATTCAAATGCAGTTAGCAGAAGATAATGATCAAGATTTGAAGAAGCTTTTTAATCAACTAAAGGAAGATTATGGAGTTGGCGAGAAGGAAGCTGATCTTCAATGTTTTGGTGATGTATTGCAGCATATGGGAAAATATGATTTAGCAGAGAAAATATACTCCGGTCTGTGTGAACAGTGTTCTTCCGATGACGCTTCATTTTTTCGCTTATGTATCTCATTCGGTATGTTGTATAAAGAAAGAAAGGATTTCGACCGTAGTCTACAATGGTTTCAAAAAGCATTGGATAGAAAAATTCGTGCAAACCCATCTGACTTTCTCTACATGGGTGGTCTGTACTGTTGTATTGGAAATATTCATATGGAGAAGAGTGATTATAAAGAAGCAATGAATTACTACAATGGAGCAATGGACTGCTACAAGCGTGCGAATGCCACAAACCATCCAGATATGCCTTCTTTGTATCATGGTATTGCTCGAATTTACTGTGCTCAAAAGCAATACTCAGATGCATTGGACTATTATCAACGCTCATTGGTTATTCAACAGCAACATTTAGCTTCTCATCATCCAGATATGGCTATAAATCATACTGGTATAGGTGATGTTTATCGTATTGTTGGCCAATATCAGAATGCCATGAATCATTACAGAACATCGCTTGATATTAGACAAAAATCACTACCTCCGCAACATCAAGACATTGCTTCGAGTAATAAAAGCATTGGCCTGCTGTATGAGACGATGAGCAATTGGAAAGAAGCGTTAGAATATTATAAAAGAGCAGCCAATATCTATCGTCAGTCGTTGCCACTTCAACAATCTAATGTTACTGAAATTGAAAAAGATATTCAACGCGTTATTTCAAAACTGAAATAATTTTATTTTTTGTGATTGTCAAAAGATTTTGATTATTCGGTTCTATTTATCCATAATAATTATAAATAAAGAAATCAAAGTTCGTTGAGAAAATTTTCTTTTGTTTTTAATGTTTTTCATTGTGAAAGTTTTTATTAAACATAAATGATTTTATTTTTCAGTTAATCAAAGAGAAAGATAATGAAATAAAATAACAATTAAGTGAACTTCTATTTTATTCCATTATGTTTAACATAAATTATTTTCTTCCTGTTTAATCAAATTTTATTTGTCACGGCATTATTTTATAATACAGTATATTCTGTGGGAAGATTTTCGCGGATGGTTCTAATTAATGAATCATATCTTCGAGGAAGTACCAGATATGTCTAGTTCCGTTTTGATTCATTCATCCATCATTCGATAGATTATAGTGAGTTAAGAAAAAGACTCAAAAGTTCGGAGCGGATGACTTACTGGCGAAGAGTTATGACTATTTTAAAAAAAGTTTTATTGAGAGTCAGTTATTTCCGAAAAAGCGAAAATGAAGAGTTCTGACATGAAACTCTGCTTATAAATAGATTTCATAGACATTGGATACTCCTGAAAGTTTCAACGAAAAGCTTCATAGCGCAGTTCCTTTGGGTTTGAAATGTAGAACTGGCATGTCTTATTTAACTTCAATATGCTATAGAAAATATACAAAGTGTAAAATCTGTAAAAGACCATCCTTGTTTCTAACAATAGTCGATTGTCAATAAGCACTCTTCTTTTTATTTCTACATTTGGGCCAGAAATTTTGTTTTCTGCTTTTGACGGGCGCCCTTTCTTATTGATCTTGTTGCCATTTATATAGTATTTATTTGCCTCTTTTTTTTTTTTATTAAATTTTCATAATTTAGGGTGTGGGTGTGGATGTGTGTTTGCATGTGAGCTTTCTTTGCACTCACGTCCCCATCTCACATAGGTATTTTCTAGGATTTCGGATTTGGCTGAGTAATTCACCTGCGCATTTTCATTAAAAACTCAAAAGCTATTTCAAATGATGTGAATAACTGTGTATCAACAGAATGTCATTGGAATTTCACTTTGAACTCATTATATTCATATTCGTAACGAGAGGATAAGAAGAAGGTATCCACTTTGTGCAGTATTTGTCTGTCAAACAATTTTCCAAGAATTATCAGTCCATATAAGATTTCCCGAATTTAGCATTAGAAAGCAGAATGGTATTCCTACACCACTATTGTTAGTACCAGATGTCTACAACACACCAAAACTTAACGTATAAACTACCATATGATAGTCTGTTTGTAACGCAAGATAGCATGTTTGAGACGTTGAGCTCTGACTTGCTGTCCAAATTGTTGTCGAAGTGACGTTTCCATAACTGTACGCTTTATAGATACCAAATTGATTGTTTAACATGCCAACTACATAGATTTGAGAAGTAGGTGAATAGACAAATTGATTGTTATTGAGAGTTGCCGTGGTGGTACTCACACAAATAGTCGATGGTGGAACTGAAATAAAAGAAAACGAGAACGATGAAATTGTTATTTCCTGTAGATTCGCTTCATAATCAGCCTTCATAAATATTTTTTTTCACTTGAGAGTTCAGTGCAACTAAAAGTCTCATGAGCGACTTTTCATCTTTGAATTCGGTTGTGAGTACTACTTTACTAGTAGAACTTCTCTAGCAATCTAAAGCTTAAACACATAAGTATAATCATTTTGACATCACTTTAAAAGTGTACAATAACCAATTTTTTTCTCTAGACTAGAAGGATTGTTTGTAGAAAGAAGAATTCACTCGCGTCTGTTTGTTACATGATACAAGTGGCCATTTGAGAATCATAATTCAAACAACTCTGCAGGATAGATAAAAGGAGAGCAGTTTGAGCGTGCAGAACGGTTTAATGTAATTGGTAAATGATTCACTATGCTTGAATTGATTGCAATGTTCTTTTACAATAGTGTTTGGTTTATTAATAGTTAAAGATTGATGGCTCAATTGGAAAAAATATTTTGTTAAAGAAAACTCGAACCTAGTAGATAATGTGACATATATATACATTCATCGAATTACAAATACTCTCTCTGACTCATTGAATTCTCGATTAAATCGATAATATATTTGAGCTAACAAGTTATTTTGAAACGATTACCAGATGCATGCATGATTGCAATAATTCCTAACTTCGAAAGCTCGATTTTTTTTCGGTAAGTGAACAGTTCAAATGAATAGAAACTAGTACATGTTATTGGTCATTTCATCCGCTTTCTTCATCAAAATTCAACAATATTCAATAGTTCTCCGAGATATAGTCTGTTACTGATACTACTGCTAAACATCATTCATAAAGCATTTTGATATCCTGATAGCGTCGAGAACATTCTTGAATCTCTAACTTTAATGAACCATATTGTCTCCATCGTCAAGGACGTTTCGAATAAAACTTAAAAATAGCTAAAAGGAAGATCCGATGTGAAAATTTACATCGAATTCTACTATTGTCACCAACAGTAGATGAAAATAGCTTTTTAACTTTAATAAGATAAAGCTCTTCTTTCACATGTGGCATGATGGTCGATTGGTGCTGATGCATATTGTAGTTGTCGATCGTTTCTCGCAACAGTTGTATCAAAGCAATTTCAATATGATGCAAAGTGTTCAACAGGTCGATGTCAAAAAGTTCTCTCGAAACACTTGATCAGAGCCTTAAATTGGAAACTAAAGATACCATATTGAGTGGATCGCTGCATACTCTATTAAATATGGATAGTATGATACTACTCTTATGTAATACACTCATATAATGAAGATTTACATATTAAGAGACATTCCATGAGGACATCGAGAATCGTCATAACATGAAAATTTTTAACATGTCATTTTTTTTATATCATTCGATTCTACGTGAAAAACTAAGGTGACGAAATTTTTTTAGGCTTCTAATTCGTTTCCTTCAGGGATGGGCGTGTCCGAGTCACGACTCGGACTCAAGTCGACTCGAGGCACTTTTTTTTGATTGACTCGACTGTTTGACTTGAGTCATCTCGAGGCATTTACTCAAAAAAGTTTTCTTCTGCTGTTTTAGAAAAGTATTCTTAATTTATAAGATCAAATTCTCACTTATTTAGAAACCTCGACCTAATAAAGTACATTGCATATGAATAATTTTTTCAAGTGCTTTTTTTCGACCTGTGTATTCATGTGACCGAAAATGATGGCCTCCACGTATTGTCGAATATGTGCGTTTTTTTGTCGCATTTTGGTTTCGAATCATCTTTGAAGGGTTTATACGTGTATGTAATAAGATAAAGGAAAATTTCGCATTGTGTCACGCTTCATATTCTTTATTACGCTGTAACATAATTGTCGTGTGGCAGTGTTTGGATCATAAAAACGTTCCATCATTCATTTGGCATTTTCTATTTCCCAACAAAGGGTATGGGTGTGTGATCTTCTCCTTATCCACATCCACCTTCTTATTTAAAAGAAAATTAATATCTATATCTTGGCAAGCATGTTAAAACAATTGTGTTACGGGCATATCAGTAACAGATGAAAGTGCGTTTTCGCAAAATGATCTTTCAATGAGATCGNATCAAATTCTACCATTTGTCTAAAAACCATAAAGATTACTGCTGTGTCAGCACTATGAAACAAGATGATCCTGAATTTCATCAAAAATGATCTGCGATGGAATATTTTCTATGCCTTATGCTTAGAAGATAATCCCTATTGTTAATGTTCTACGTTGCCGAAGAAGTTGGTTTTGTATTTCGTGAAAATGAGAGTTATTTGTCTCCACAGGACACACACATCACTAACTCTTGTAGTTTTTAGAAAAATGGTAGGATTTGATCACTTCTATTTTTGAGCACTGATCTTTCTGAACATTCTAATATTGTAGAGAATAAAATTCTCCATAAATCCACGCTGTAAACATAATTTTCTTGCATCATCTAATCCATTCTACTATCAAAATACCGGACAAAACACTAATTACCACAACCCGACGAGGTGTATATAGTAACCGCTATTCCAGTTTCTCTTTGATTCTGAACGATGCAAATAGTCTTTCTGGTGCAGTTTGATGTACTCTTTATAATGATCCAGTCAGAATTCAAATTCGCTTACAGCTTCAACAGAAAACCACCCTTTCTCGAACATAATCGGTACTTTTAGGAAACAATCCTTAATTAGTCATTTTGTCAAGCATAGTGGCATGAAAAGTAGTCTATCTTGTAGAGGAGAATTTTCTCTATCAAATGGTGTGTTTTAACGTGACTTTGAAGTTGAAATAAATTTACAGAAGATGATTAAAGGAAGTGGTCGCACAATTTTCAAGGATGGAAAGTATATAGGATTTCACTTTTCTCAGCCATAAGTACCTGACAGATTGAGATGGTAGCTTGAGTTTCTGTATATATATATGTCCTAAGCATTAAAGACTAATGTGGTGAAAACTAAAGGTTTCTATCTGCTGTCATCATCGAAAAACTAGGCAACAAAAGTACACCATAAGGGGTGGTCGCACAATTTTGACAGCCACTGTATGTGACTGAGAGAATAGACATGAAAAAGATGGTATAACAGAATAATCCTGTTGGATCTCCTGACTTGGACGTTTCTTCATGATTTCGAAATAAGGAAGAAAATATGTTTATTGTTTCCCGCACTTTCTCTTTTTGATATGATGATGTAAGTATTACTCACAGGTAATGTAAGTGTGCTCTTATTTATTTTGATCTGCGCAAAAAGAAGAAAGAAAAGGAGGAAAGAACATGATCAACATCGTTCGTCATCACCAATACAATGCACATGTATAATTTATGATTTTGCGTCGACAGCAATAGCAGTAAGCATCTGTCAATATTTGCTATTTATTCCTCAAGTTCACTAAGTAAAGTGACACATTTTTCTTTTAATAATCGTGCTATATTTAATCATGACGCTGAAAGATAAAGGTTACAGGTTATATAAAGAGTTGACCAGAACTGTTGGCTCAATTTGTATAATAAAATTTCCTACATTGAAATACATATGTATAAAATAGTTTATATGATGAAAATCTGTAGTCAAACACATTCTGCGAAATAACGATTGATTAACTCGACCATTTCATCTAATAAGAAAGTGATAAACTTAGAAGTATGCCTAATCAAAAACAAAAAATGAAAATTAATTGCGACTCTTTAGAAATCATGAAAACATTTCTTTATTTGAAAGAATGTTGCTTCACTCTAAGTAATATTGTTTTCACCATGAACACTACAATAAAAATCTATCAAAATCAATGTTCATAAACTTAATTTTTGTTAATTTATATCATCTTGAGGATATGGATGTAAGTGTGAAAGAAGATAATATCAACATCCACACTTCAAGAAAGAAAAACATATTTATTACAATGTCAATGAAATATCTGTATATTATTACTTTGTATTCGTAAAGAATAACAAAATAACATTATGCATCCATACTATATCATCAAGTATAGACTGTAGTCTATGTATTGAGTATAAGATACCTTGTTACCAATATATGATAGATATTTTTTTTTTGTAATTGAATACTTTCGAATACTCGATTGATACTTAAATGTTTCAAAAACAAGATATTTCTTACTCATTAATTAGCTAAACTATAAAAAACATTTTCAATACAAAATATCGGAAACATACAAACTATCCAATTAGATACATAATGAATACCTTTAAGTGCATATGTACTAAGACAAATTTGAATAGGATAATCGAGCAATTATAATTTAGTGGTTAGAGAACTTTTCTTTTTGAATACATTAAACTCGGTACATTTTCTAGTGTACATTCGTGCGAATTTTTGAATAATCAATTTTCATAAGACAAAGAATTTTTTATTTGGAATTTACATTTTCTGAAAAAAAAAAAATTTTACATAATATTTATACATTATTAATCGATAACAATAGCATAATCTAAAGTTTTTCACTTTCAGTTGAAGTATCAGTTGAAACTTGAGTTTGTAAAGGATTAGGATTTGATTGTGGTCCAGTAATAGAAAATACTTGCAAAGTATTGTCATTAGTATTTAATAATGCATTTGAACGAACCAATTTTATTGGACAACATGTTTGAGTATCACATGCATTATTTTCACAACGTAACAAACAATCACCAGCTATTTTTGATTGACTATTCGTATTTCGACGTAATAATGGTGTTTGATGATCATCATCACATTCATATTGCATTGTTGAAGAATGTATACCAATTGAATGAAAAAAATCTTTCACTTTTTCAGCAACCAACATATAATTTGATAAAGTTTTTCGATGTAAATGTGCACTAGCAATGATTTTCTCATCTGTTAAACGCCAAACATGTAATTCATGAATACTACGAATTTCAGGAATAGCTTCTAATAATTTTGTTTTAATTCGATGAATTTCAAGATTTTTAGGAATTTGTTGAAGTAAAATTGCAGATGTATCTCGAAAAAGTGGAATTGTAGAAATTGATATTATGATAACAATTATCACTGATAACATTGGATCAATATAAACAGTCCAATGTTTCTTATCTTCTTGATTATGTGGAACAAATTTTATTATTAAAGCACTTATTATAACAACCACGGAACCAAGAGCATCAGCTAATACATGTAAAAATACTCCATGCATATTCATTGATGCTTTTTTTTGTGGTTTGTTTTTCGTGTCATCCTTATCTTTATTATCCATTTCAATAACTGTATCATTTGAATATTCATCTATTTGACTTGAGCATTCTTCAATAACCTAAATTTAACAGATAAAGAAGTTTAAATTATGTTTTAAATCTTACTTCTTGTAAAGCTCGTGTACTATGTCTTTCAAATCTAGTTGAACCATCATAAAATACTTCTGGTGGAATATTTTCATTTGATTTTATGTTTTTATCACCATGTGAATGACCTCCATGAGAATGTCCATGAAAACCTTGAAATAATAATAAACCAATAATATTTACTCCTAAACCAACAGAACCAACAATAAGTAATAAATTAACATTTTCAATTGGTTCTGGATCAACAAAACGTTTAATAGCATCAAATACAATAGTTAAACAAAGTGCAAGAAGAAAAACTGTATTTATATTTGCACCTACAACTTCAGCACGTACCCATCCATATGTATTAACATCTGATCCACGTTTGACAAATCTAACAGCAGTTAGTCCAATAACAAGTGATATTACATCAGATAGCATATGAAATGAATCAGCAATAAGTGCAACCGATTTTGTTATATTACCAACAACAAGTTCGACAACAAAATATCCAAATGTTAAAAAAAGCATTGATAATAAACGAAAAGTTTTTGTTCGCAATACTAGACGTTTACTATGATGATCATGATTATGATCATGATTATGATTGTGTTCGTGTTCAGATTTTGAAGACGGCATTGTAAAATATGTATAAGTAATTATATAGAAGCAGAAGAATATATACTATTCAAAAGGCACCCCCAATATAATGAATCACTTTTAGTAATTTTTTTTTATAACTTCTTATTTGTGGGGGTGCTGAAAAACTGCACCCCCAAAACAGAAGTAATATGTTTTCGTCATTTTTTTTAAAACAAAATACAATGATTTGACATTGATAGATGTCTTTATTATTTCTTTTATTATCGAAGAAAGCTTCTAAGTTCACCTCGTGCAGTATGGCCTGTATTATAAATCCGATTTTTAAGTGGAAGAAAAAAAGGAAAGACGAAAAAAAAAAATAATCTATACTTCTCTCACTACAGAATGTCATTTATCAATAAATCCCTTAGATAGTGTGCAAAAATAGTAAATGACGCATTGCAAATAACTAAAACATAAAATACAACAATAGATTTCCGTATCCTTTTTACGTCTTAACATAATAAATTTTTCTTATGATTTAATTCTATAGCATAAGACAATAATAGTAATATATTAATAAAATAGTAGAAATATGTCTAATTATCAATTAGAATTCTACATTCATAAAAAACAGATGAGAACATGATATTAATATTTATGTATTATTAATAAAATGAATCGAGATTCTAGATTGCAGAGCCTACGATTAATTGAAATAATACTTTTTCAAAAATATGAATGTTTATCTTATGAACAGAATCATAAAATAATAAAAGGATTTATGCTTTAGTGTAGTTACTCTTCGTAGTGTAAGTTGGTTTGTTAACAAAAGACGATTGCTATACCAGAACCATTCATAATACGTTTTTTTTTTTCGTTTCATTCGCTAAACAAAACAAATTATATTCTTGTTCTTCTTAAACAAACACTTAAAATTTCTTTCGTTACATTTTCTTATATAGAAACAAGAATAAAAATGCAACCTTGCAAATATTACAAATTTTTTCATGAAGCACACAGATGAAAAAAATGAATCTATTTTAATAACATGGCAAAGAACGAACGGCTACAATAGGATCGAAATTCTATGAAATATTGTTTTTGATATGATACAACGTATCTGAAAACATTTACGAGATAATATATTCGTATCAATATCTAACCTGTTTCGTCATATCTATGTCCTATTGTATTAATTGTTTTGTTATTACTTTTTTTAGGATAGTGGGTTTATTATTCATTATTGCTTACTACGAGTTATTAGCAATGAGTACTTAAATGAATAAGGTACAATCATTTTTCGTTGAAAAATTTTAGAAAATGATAGAAACTTGGAAGTAGGAATCTAGTGATCGGATTTGATGGTAGTCGGGTATAGTTGGCCGCCGAATTTGATTACCGAGTTCCTACTTCCAAGTTTCTACCATTTTTCGAAGTTTTCCAGCAGAGAACAGCGTCTTTCTAGTGGATTCACGCTGAAAACTGACGAATTCTGGACGCTGGAACTATTGAATTCGATAATAAAATCTGAAAAATAATTAGTAATAAAACCATAGAAAAATATATCATATTTCGCTAATAAGATACAAAAACGCTCTAGCTTCGTGAAAATAAAATAAAATGAACCAAATGGTGATACAAAATAATAGTAGTTATTTCTTTGACTGAAAGGCTGGAGTCTAGAAACGGGAAATTCACCTTTGTCTGTCTGTAGCAGAGTTACTATATAGTAGCTATGGCTACAATGGTATAAATGACTGTGTAAGATAATTAAAAAAGGGTACCTACGCGTCCGTATTTAAATTAATTGAGGAGTAGTGTCTCAGAAATAAGAATACAATATCTATATATATACTCCGTTATTCATTATATATAATAGTATTTTGCTGTATCACATGGCTCAGTACTGCGGTCGTATCTCTCCGCATTGTATATGAAGAAATGCAATCATAATACAGAATCATGTAATATGCCAATATACGACCATTTACAATTGGTTACAAGTGTACTTGTTAAACTTAGGATGCCTATAGGAGTGATGATCATTGTTATTAAACTATTGAAGGTTCAATCGATTGTTCAATACTATACATAAGAGGATGTGATGTAATAATTATTAAGGGTGAGAGAGTAAGTCTGAACATATGATTATGATAAACAAAACTCAAATTGTCTGAATAATGTGATGTAAAGTTTTTTGCAATGAAAACAGCACTAATATATTAATGGTAAATAATTGTAATGATTTCTATGTTATCTTAATAAAGAAGTAATTACATGTATATAAAGTGATCCACAAGTAACCGGTCAGTCTTTGATTGCGAATAACTTTTGATAACAACAAGACAAAGAGTTGTGGTTTTCATCGGTGGAAAGTGGAGATGAAGGCACGTTGATTCATACAGTATAGAGTTTTTCTAAGATGTTTTCATAATCAACTTTCTAAAAAAACTTGCCGGAGAAATGGTTTCTTATAAAATAAGAAAAATACAAAAAAGTGATTTATTTTTCACAAAACTTAATAGAAAAATCGGCTCAGAATTTCAAGTAGAATGCTTATAACTTCTAAAGGAGTCACTCTCAAAGTCTGGGCTTTGCAAAGTTTTTTAGATTTTTGCTTAGCGATTCCAATGTACACCTGATCATAAAAAAATTCAATGTAGTCATCTTATGGAGTACGTTGATTTAACTCCTTGAAAAAACCAGGTCAAATCATCTTATATTATATAGTTCGATGGGTGTTCATCTCGTCTTTCGAAAACCGCAGCTCTCTACCTTTTTCCAACTAAAAGTTATTCGCAATCAAAAACTGACCGGTTACTTGCGGACCATCGTGTATACAAAACATACATTTAACTCACAACATGAACAAGAAGACACAGAATAATATTAATAGTGAAAAAAACAGAAAAATTATCAATTTCAAGTTTTTTATCGAAATATTCAGTCGTCATTTGAAATTAAAAATAGAATTTCAAGACCAATATCAAAGAACACTAGTGAATAGAGTTACAATAGTGCAACAATAAAAACATTTTCACGAAATTTCCATAGAAATATCAATAACATTGCATATATACACTGAACTTCATTAGACATGTATAGAATGTTGAAAATTGGTCTTTCTTTATAAACATAAAAAACAAATTTTTACATGACGAATAGATTGTTTTTATGAAATAAATCTCTGTCATATGTCAAGCCACATCTTCTATTTATCTAGTACTTTACTTCATACAGATGTAAATGATGACATTTGGATTAAAAATGCAGAGAATTTAGCAAAGCATCGATAATCATTCTCTAGCTCCTAAGTATACGTTTCATTGCTGAACACCAAAATTTTCTTTATATTTTTGTTTTTTTGATCATTTTTCATAAATTTAGGGTGCAAGAGGCACCATTTATGGCAAATTTTTGTCTGTAATTCGATGTTCTTAGTAGTAGGACCATAAATGTAGAGTGGATATAAAAACAATGATGAATTTTTTTCTAGTTAGATATTGTTGATGAATTCAGTATTTAATAAATATATAATAGATCTAGTAATATCAAGACGATTTTAATAACCAGTACATTGTACTTATAAGGCTTTCTCTTCTATATATAACGTATACGCAAAATTGACTTCAGCTTTATGTGAATTTTCATCAGTGAAAATAGTAACGAGTTGATTAAATATTACTATGAAGAGCGATACTAAAGTATGCTTTCAAAATATGATGAGAAATTCTATTACGAAAAAAGAAATCTACTGTAGTCTTACCTAATATTTATTTGAAATGACGATTTTTTTCTTTATGAATATGAATCATAGTATTATTTTCTACCTCTAATTTTGAGAATTTTTCAGCATTAACACAATTATCTACTAGCTGTATAAGTTTAACAATTAGTTTATCTTTTAAGAAAAATTCTACAATATCAGATTATTATAATAAAACATATGAATGAAAGACGGGCTTCGCTTAGGTTCTTGTTTTGAAATTTATACTGAATTAAACTGAATCAAAAGAGAAAATGTTTGAGATTCCATTAAAAATAAGTAAAAGTGCAATTTTTTATTTCAACTTATTTAGTTTATTCTAAACGATTGTCATCATCGAAGTCTCTTCTTTTATAGTAGTAGACCATTCCGTAATGTAAGACAGCTTGAAGAAGCGATGTCTCGAACAGAATAGAAGTTCGTCTTTTAATTGTTTAATTTTGTACTTTAATCTGCATTTTTTAAACCGTGCAAACTATCATGGTTGTTCTGGAAAACCCTTTTAAATTATTAATAATTAAAAAGAAACATTTCAGAGAACCTCCACTGGAACATCAATTTGCTTAGAGATCGTAGAAAACTCCAAATCCTCTATTATCAGAGAGGAAGAGTTCATTATTTTACTTGTATAGTATGTTAATCTATGTGTCTTTTTTTTTTGTAGATGAAAAAATATAATAACTTTGTTGATAGTCTGTTTTTTTTTTCTTACTTAAATTTCTTCTTTCCTTTGCATGTTTATACATTGATCTAAACTGTATGAATTCAGCTAAAAACTAAAATCGACATCAATTTAAGAGGTAATACTATGGAGAAACCCTAGCTCAGAAAACTGCTTCTAGCTCAGATTGCGAAAAACTATTTTGTTTTCAACTTCAAATCAGTCAGTATTTGCTTGTAGATTTTGGAATTTTTTTTCACTGTCGAAATACATTAATATCATCCTTGACGACAAACATTTTTTCAAACGTTCATTATATAAGATTTCTAAACAACAATGGCTTGGTGTTGAAGATACCCTAAATAACTTTGATAATAAACAAAGGGTGTTGAACTTGTCAATTGACTTGTTTAGCCTATTCGTTAATGTGCATATCTTTCTGATAGTACTTTTTCTTCAAACTTATGTATAAACAACTGCGTCGCACGTTTTCTGGCACCTTTTCCTGTCAGAAAACAACTACCAACACGATGACA
>CAJNSZ010000054.1:31729-41982 GCA_905329745.1 Rotaria sp. Silwood2 | reverse complement strand
TCACGGATTGTGTCGCAAATCACGAGACCTGCAACACTTTTTATCTTAGTATATACCGAAGATCTTACAGATCTATACTCAAGATCTTATAAATCTGTACCTAAGACCTTATGAATCTGTACCCAAGATCTAATTCAAGATCTTGGTACAAGATAATAGTATTATCTTGTACCTAAATTTTCAAGATCTGTTCACTTTTCTGTACCGAAGATCTTGACCAAGATCTTGCTTACAAGATATTCGACTAGGGAACGCTTTGTGTTATTTGCACACATAGATATATGAAAATTCAATACACTTCTATTTCTTGTTTTATTGTTTGACATTTCTTCCTACATGCATATCTCTACTAACTAATTCCTGTGTGCTCTGTTATGTACTTGCAGTTCAGTCTTCTTCTCTTAGCTCTTTGGCTTTATAGTAATATTATAAGTTAAATAATTCATACAAATTATTGAAAATCAAATATGAATACTTATCAATTATGTTAATATGATTTTAATATAAAAAAAACAAATTTAATATTGGTAAAATGTTAAAAACAATGCAATGAATCTATCGAAATAATGAAACTGCAAAAGTAAAAGCAATAATCGAAGTAAGTTTTATATCGTTTATTTATATAAATTATTCAATCAAATCATACATATACAGAAGGATTAGTAGAACTTATTGTTCTTGATCAAAGAATGTCCTTTTAAATGACTAAAATCTTGCGGATAATTCAATTAGACGAGTTTCTATTAACGTTCAACGTCCGATACACTTATCCTAATAGGATTTATCTACTCTACAAATTCTCTGTTTATTAATAAGATTTAAACTTAATAATAAAAAAAATCTCTCAGGAATGTTGCCT
The DNA here is from genome assembly GCA_905329745.1 of Rotaria sp. Silwood2. Taxonomy (NCBI): domain Eukaryota; kingdom Metazoa; phylum Rotifera; class Eurotatoria; order Philodinida; family Philodinidae; genus Rotaria; species Rotaria sp. Silwood2. Next base: position 41,123 of record CAJNSZ010000054.1, on the reverse strand, counting down.
ACTGAAATGTATAAGGTCAAGGAGAAAACAAAGAAGACTACAGTCTTGAAATCTCATCAAATCATCTGAAGTTTATCGTTTTGTGAAATACGATCTAAAAGAAGGGTTGAAGTGCAGGGCGAAAAAAATAGATAAAATAAAGCAATCCTCCTATGATTACCAATAGCAGCTACATCATGTTTCACATTTTAATTCTACATCGATTGTGCTATCTAATTGCCTCTATTCTTTTCATAGATGCAATTTTAACTGAAATAATTCAAATTTATTTCAAATAACAATTGATGTAAGCATAGAAAAAAACCTTACAATAGGAAATATACATGATTTCTAATCTTATATATATCTTTCATGTTGTATTTTATTTTAGAAAATAATACATCGATTATAAAATTAAATTAATTAATCGTATGTAAAATACCAGATGGATCTTATGCTTGCTTTTAAAATTATTTATATATGTGTACTAATCACATGCTTATATATATCTAATCATTATCTGCATATTGTACACATGATAAATGGACAAAAAGAGTGATGATTTGAGAACTGGCGATTATATTAAAAAAAAAAAAAGAAAAAAAAAAAAAAGAAATTCAATTATTTTTATTTTGAAAATTTAGACTTTCAATCGAGAGGTTCAAAGTGAAGATACACATCTAAATACATTACGTACTAAATATAAAACATTCTCATCGAATTTAACTGATCAAGAACGACAACAAGCAGAAATAATGATTAATAAAATGCAAGTAGATTATTTTATTTTATTTAAATCTCCAAAATAATAATAATAATAACACCTTTATAATAGGTTGAATTAGAACAATTACAAGAACAAATCGAAAAACGTCATGAACGTCTAAATTCTTTAATTCATCAACGTCAAGAATTAGATCAAACATATGATCGTTTTATTATTTGGTTTGAAGATAAACAACGTTTAATTTCTCCTGATCAAACAATACCATTAAAAACAATGGAAATTGAACGATTATTAAAAAAATATAGTGTATAATAATTAAAGTTTTATAAAAATTTTCATTGATTTCATTTTTTAATTTAGGATGTATTGAATGAAATTAAAGTTCAACGAAGTACACTTAATAATATTATTAAATTAAATGAAAATGTCAAACAAAGTTATTATTATGAAGATAAAACTGATTATAATCTTCAACAGATGGTTTGTATTAAGATACAAATTTCTCTATTTTTTTTTATAAATTTCTTTTTTATTTGATAGAATTAATTCGTAGAATAAATAATTTAGAAGAAATACTTAATGATCGTTATCGACAATTAAATTTAGCTAATGAACAACGATATGAATTTGATCGAATTATGACTAAACTTAATGAATGGGTTAAAAGTATTGAACAACAAATAAAAGATCCATTTACAAATGATCTTCAACAAACAACTAATGTTCTTAAAGAAAAATCTAAAAATATACAAGTATGAAAACATTTCTATTATCTTAATATACAAATTGAGTTATAGAAATTTTGATAGACCGAAAAAAATGAAAGTTGAGTGGTATATTTTTTTTTATTAAATCTTTTTAGAAGAGTCTTCATTGGAGATAATAAATGAAAATAATTTAATACTATGTAATAGGATTTCGTTTTCAACACCTAGAAAATTTCTTGGCAGCCTATATCATAGTTTGAATTTATGAGAAATTTGCATACATGATTCGATAATAATAGAAACAGTTCTCTATCTACTTGTATTAGAATGAAAGAATGAATATAAAAATGTGAAGACCAAACAATTTTTTTGTTGAACCAGTGGGGCAAAAACATAATCTAGTACTAATTAAATGAGCACTACGTATTTTAGTGAATAGAGACAAAAAGTCTAACTCTAAATTTCGAGTTTAGATGTCAACCTCACTTCTTCGGATCCCCTCCTCTCTGTGTAATTCGTTCCTGATTGTATTAGTGAACTAAGACTTCTATATGTGACCATTCACGCATATTTCATCCGCGTAGGCAAAGTCGAACTCGAAAGTCTTAAAAAAAGACACAGAATATTTTAGACGTCGAATTCGTACATCTCGGCTTTGGCGTGCTTTTTCTCGAGTAATCCAGTTTCTTTATTGCTTTCGCAGCCAATCAGATTTAATTAAACTTTTTTTTTTTATTCTGTTTTGTTTGATCAGTTGGATTCCTTGGATGAAGTCTTATTGATGAGCGTGAAAAGGATTTGATTGGCTGGGGAAAAGTCATGAAAAAACGTGATTGGTAGAGCAGAAACATAGAAAAATCTGATTGGCTAGAAAAAAAACATGAAAAATTGCCATTGACTAAGAAAATAACACGAATGTCGTTGTTTTCCTAGCCAATAACGCTCAAAATAATAATTGGAATACCTTCAATCGCGAAAACCGACTTTCACTTTAGTCAATAGTATTGAAATACAGTGCTTAAGTGATCCTTCAAATGAATATTTACGTTCAACTACACGGATACACAACAACCCAAGGAAGTCTCTCAACTAATTAAATCGCTTTCGAGTCGAGACGACATACATTATATACATCAGAGATGTCCATAGCGGCGGTGGCGGTGACGGCAGCGGCAGCGGCAGGTTTTTTTAAAAAAATCACCGCGGCAGCGGCGCGGTGGCGGTAGATGTTTTAAAACTCATCGCGGTAGCGTCAGGTTTTTTAAAAAAGCCATCGCGGCAGCAACAGCGTTGTTTTGGAGGACATTGAAAAACTGCATGAATATAATAAAATTTCAGAGTTTACAAATGAAACGCTCCAAGACTGAATGAATCTGATGGACTAGTGCCAATATTTCTGGTCAAATATAGTCGCAGCAGTGAAACTAGAAACACTTTTTTGAAAACCGTCGCGGCGGCGGCACGTTTATTTTACAATTCATAGCGGCAGCGGCGCGGCAACTTTTTTTTTACACGTCATCGCGGCGCGGCAGCATTTTTTTAATAAACCGTCGCGGCGCGGCAGCGGCAGCTTTTCAGCCGCGATGGACATCTCTGATATACATCTCCAAATGAGCTATGAGTGTCCTGAGAAGTACAATGGTCGCCTCAGAAACACTAGGAAAACTTATTTTCGAATTTTCATTTGAAACTTTGTATGGAGACAGACCTTAATAAGAATAGTTTCTTGTGAAAGATTTCAGATCTTTTTCTTGTTCCTATCCTAAGATACAGCTATGATAAAAGCGTGTCTTTTATATCAGTCATATACGCCAGTAGATTCGATCTTCTTATTTCAGAATGGAAGTAAATTAAAAGATTTAAAACTTCTACAATAAACTACTCTCATGAATAGAGAGCTGCGGGTCCTTCCAGACCCGATCGGGTCCGGGTCCAGAAATTTTATTATTGTCGGGTCTGGGTTCGGGCCCGGTTCCCATATCTAGATTTCAGTTTAGACCCGGTTTGTATTAATTTGTATTTAGTTGTGACTCTGAAGAGAACCACGTGAGAGAACATAGAAAAAATAAGTTTTTCTTGACATTTTTCCTTAGAGTCGCCAATAAATAACTATAATATTAGTTTTTATATTTAATCAAGCACATAAAAAACACGAAATGTTACTGAAAAAAATTCGGATCTGGACCCGACCGGATCTGCGTCTGTGTTTCACCGGGTCCGGGTCCAAAAAAACGTGGACCCGCAGCTCTCTACTCATGAAGTGCTTGTCTCTATGCAAAGTTTCAAATCGAAATTCGAAAATCGATTTTTCTTGTGTTTTTGGATGATTTCACAGCAATCATTAAAAAAAATACCGTAAAAATGTAGTATCTACACAGTAATCAACTAAGGACACGAACTCTTTTCAGGATATTCATAGCTCATTTAGATCTACATAGAACCCGTCGGGTCTAGGGTCGGGATCAGTCCGACAGGCTATAGTCTATATAATGCATGTAGCCTCGACTCAAAAGCTACTTATCCATTGGTGAACTTTCCTTTCTATAAATGAAATCATGCATTTTCAATTTTTTAATCTCTCTCGATAATTTAATTTATATTTAGACTTTATTTCAATCAACAAGAGATCGTATGAATGAGTTTGAAAATTTAACACATATTCATGACATTATTGCATCGACACTGAATGATGCTGAATGAATAACATTACATGAAAAATATACCGTACTTAAAGATAAATATAATCGTTTATTAGATAGTTTAAATCAACGTATTGTTCTACTTGATGAAGCAATTCGTAAGTTGAATTAATAAAAAAACGACAAGACTTTATTTTTGTTTTTATTCTTTATAAGATGAACGAAATGAATTCGATAGACAAAATGATCATCTTCAAATACTTTATAAACAATTAGAAAATAAATTTACAAAACAAAAACAACTAAAACTATCGGATATTAATTATCCATCAAATGAACAACGTTTAGAACAATTTAAACAATTATTAAAATATCTTGATGAAACAATAAATAATTTTAAAGAAGTAATACGTATACAACGTTTATTAACTAATAAAGGTCATCGTATTGATTTTCGTATTGGTGGTGAATTAAATGCAAATTTAAAAAATCTTGATGGACAAATACATAATGAAATAGAACGAATTGAAAGAGCTTTACAAATTGAAAATGATTTTCATCATTTAGATAAAGAACTTGATTCATATTTACAAATATCTTCGGAACAATTAAAATCATCTCAACATCATCAAGATAAAGGAATTATTTTTCAGGTCTCTTTTATTATTTTTCAATTTTAAAACTGAAATAATTTCTTTTCAAGACTATTTTTGATCGTTTACAACAAGCTGAACATGAATTAAATAAATTAATTCAACTTAGTGAACGTCTTATTAATGATCTACCTCGTTCAAAATATGAACAATTAAAACGTATTATTGAACATCGTCAAGAACATCTTCAAACATTAAATAAAACATGTCAACAAGCACGTAGTGAACATAAACATATGATTAAAACACAACATAGATTAAATGAAGATTTAATAATAATTAATGATTGGTTTAGAAGGCTTATACAAGATTTAACTCAACCACTTGAACTTAATTTATCATTAAATAATGTTAATGATCTTCAAGATTCCATGAATGTAAATTTTATTTAAATAATAAAAAATATGAAAAGTTGTTTTGTTTTTAGCAACTTGCAATATCAATAAAACAACGTTTAGTTCGTATTGAACAAGCTCTTCGTGATGAGCCAAATCTTATTAGTTTAAGTGATGTAGAAATTCGAGAACGATTAAATACTGTCGAACAACTTAAATATCAAGTTAAAGTAATTGATCTTTTTTTTTGGAAACTAAAATTATAAATCCATGTATATAGAGTCATCTTAATAAACAACGTATTATTCTTGATGATATTCATCAAGGTATTACTCAATATATTAAACTTACGAGTGAAGTTAAAACAGTTATTTGGTATGATAAAATTCTATTTGATCAATTAATTCATTTGTTTTGATTAAGGCGGCTGACTGCACGAAGTGTAGTCTGCCGACTTATTGCTTTTCACTCGGTTAGTTGCCATGGCAAATTCTTCTTCTTCTTCTTCTTCTTCTCGACGCATGAGTCACGATTCAAGTCAGCCACTCGTTCTCAGCTTCCAAGCATCATTTTGATTCGGAAAAAAGTTTGGCGAGATCGTGAGAAGGTGACGAGTGCACATCTGAAATCCGTTTTTTGAAATTCGGCACCGTTCGGGAGATATAAACAATGTCAAAAATGATAATTAACAGCTGATAGTTTCCTTATATGGTTATGCATGATCCAATCTTAGATGACCATTCATATCTAAGATGTCAAATGCATATATATTTTAATTATCGTCTTGTGCGACTTAAAATCGTTCACCACGAAGTCTTGAACGTGTAGAAACTAGATGGTATTCGAGTTTCGACTCGAATACGAAATGCGGTGCGAAGCACAGGTGTGCAGAATCTGAAAAAAGAATTTCGAATCGAAATCGAATAATCGTTCTAAATTACCATCGGAATTCGTTCTCACATTCTACAACAAAGTTCCAAGACAATCGAAGTTGTTTCTGAGTTAGGAATGATCGATAAAAAAACATTTTTATCAAACAACAGGTCTAAGCTAGATCCAACATGAAAGACATCTATTATAAAATTCATCACTACAGAAACTCTACCAAACCGTATCGACAGACTTCTAGAAACCGTTTTTTATTGATCCATTAATTATGTCAATGATTCATTATCTACTATCAGCTGTATTCACAGCTGTTTGACATATTGAGAAAAGTGAGTGGCGCCTAACTTTTTTTTAATGCGGTGTGAAGCACAGCATTTATGTAGTCCGTCGCGAGTTTACTTTTTAATGCGGTGCGAAGCACAGCATTTATGTAGTCCGTCGCGAGTTTTTTATTTGGTGCGCTGCCTAGCCGTTATGTTGTCCTTCGCGANACATCATTAAAATCATATAGTAATCGAATATCATCTACATCAACAACATTTCATATATCTGATCAAGATGGTACAATCCAAAATTTACGTCATATGCTTGATCATTTATCACCATCAATTGAACAATTAAAATTAAAATCGAAATCAATTTTAACTAATTCGCAATAATATAATCGTGTTTTACTTGAAATGAAAAAAATTTGACGTGAAGCTGAAGCAGAAATTGATTGAATTGAAATAAGTGTCATGAATGTTGAAACATGAAATGAGTATCAGAAAAGCACAAGTAAAATATACAAAGATTTACAACTTTTTTTTTTTTGTTAAAAAAATTAAACTTTCTTAAATCAGACTGCTAAAAAACTAATACATACACGAACAATGTATTTTGTTTTACTAATCAGTAAGGAATATAGACGATCATTAAGTAATCCCTAGTCGAACATCTTGTAAGCAAGATCTTGGTCAAGATCTTAGGTACAGAAAAGTGAACAGATCTTGAAAATTTAGCTACAAGATAATATGATTATCTTGCACCAAGATTTTGAATTAGATCGTGGGTATAAATTCATAAGATCTTAAGTATAGATCTGTAAGATCTTGGTTATATATTAAGAAAAAAAGTCTTACAGGTGTCGTGATTTGCGACACAATCCATGATATGATTTGAAAGCGTGGTTCAAATCTATTGTATAGCAGTTTTTTCTGCAAAAGCATGTTATGAAATTTTTTCTATTTATCTTTATTTTAATTATTCCTGTTCCGAATAATTGAAGCAAGCCCAATCTTGGAACCTGTCTGTTCTTGAGATGATTCAGTCACCATCAGACGGCTTCAGGTAGTCCTCTCTCCATCTGCGATCGAGATCGGCATTTTCTCGAATGATTAATAGTCGAAAAAGAGTTTAGAAAAAAAATTAATTAAAAAATGTAGGCTTCGTATGTTCAATCCCGTTGTTTATATACGGGTCTGCATGCAGAAAAGAACAGTGAATGACTAGTCAATACATAAATATTAAAGATATCGTTCTTTTACTCAAGATCTTGTGACAAGATAGTAGTAAACGATATCTTTTCCATGATCTTGACAAGATCTTAGACACGTATGTATCTGATGTGCGCAAACTGTTCACATATAAATTATCTTTTCATGATCTTGTCCAGATCTTCCTTATCGGTCCCAAGATTTCAAAATCTTGCTTGCAAGATGTTCGACTAGGGATGTTATTTAGTATTAATGATTTGAATTTTATGACTATTAACTAGTTTAATTTGGTAAAATCAATTAAGATCAATTAAACGATCTCTTTATGAATAAATAAAGACTAATGCTACTAAGCGGCTAAAAACTGAAGGATACTATAACCAATTCAGTTAATAAGTGCCTCTTAATATGAATCAATACTAACTAAAATATTTAATTAACAGTAATTAATACTAATTAATGATAGTAATTCATCCTGATTGGAAAAATATATCACATGTATACAATTTTATTATTCAGTATTAATAACTATCATTAATTAGTATTAATTAATACTAATTAATCGTATTGCTTGAAATGATAAATCATATCTTGAAAACTTGATCAGAGACTTCGATAAAACTATTATTTTTAATAATGTAAAGTCTTAAAGAAATTCAATTTCATTAGGAATATTTACAAGCAATGGAATCGCATCGACATGATTTTGATCAAATAACAGTTCATGGTCATCATTTATCTGGTCAATGTGATGGACAAATATCTTCGAAAATCAATGAAATAACACATCATATCGAACAACGATAGACAACTGTTCAACAGAGTTTACAAGAAATAATTAAATCATCATGAGAAATTGTTGATATTTGGAGACAATTAAACAAATCAATATTCTGAATTATAAAATTTTCAAAATAAACTTTTAACTGATTATAATGAATTAAAATATCGTGAAAAAATCTATTTAGATTATTTAAATGAACTTATACAAGCTATTAATCAAGCACAAGCAACATTTAAATCACAAAAATTCCCAGACGAAAATGAAAATTTTGATTTAAAACAACTTCAAGAACTTGATAATCTTCTACAATCGAAACGTAATCTTATTGAATGTTTAAATTCAAATGAATTTATTTCACATATAAAAAGATTGAAATAAATAAATATAATAAATTAAATTTTGATAAACGTTGTCAAAAATGGAATGATTATATTCAATCTATTGAACAAAATTTATCTTTTATGCAAGAAAATATTCATACAAATTATTATGGTTTTATTGAAATTGATACAAATTTATCCAATACTATTAATGATTTTAATCAAAGACCATAAAAATTAATTAATGAAGGTAAACAAATTATTAATAATCAAAATATTTTTATTAAACATGAACAATGTTGGTAAAATATAATGAAAACTGTTTTAAATAAACAGAAAGAAATAAAACCATATCAAAATTATTTAAGAAAGTATTAATTGAATTTTATTAGAAATTTCTTTTTGCAATTCTTTTATTTCTTAGATTATTATCGTTTATTAAAAGTAAATGTGAAATAGAACAAAAAGAATTACAAACAGCAACTAAACCCCTCCCCGCATTAGAAGACCCCTGGTCTTCTATTATGTCTCGTCATAGAAATTTCTCAGAGGGGTCTTCTATTATGTCCTAGGTTTTTTACCAATTATTAACTGAAAGTAGTTTTCCAGAAATCCGAGGCGATTTTCAAGATTCTTATAGGGATTTTCACGGTTTTGAGGGTCGACGGATACATTTGGACTCATTTTCTAAATATTACCAGCTGAAGAATCTAAAAACTGTACATTCCTGGACGAAAATTCCCTAATTAAAGTTCTTAATTAGCAAATAATTAATTAATTAAAGGGAGGTCTTCTAATACGCCCGATGAACTTTTTGTCCAGGGGGGTCTTCTATTATAGGGGAGTCTACTAATATGGGAGGGTCTTCTAATACGGGGAGGGGTTTA
>CAJNSZ010000054.1:19755-31717 GCA_905329745.1 Rotaria sp. Silwood2 | reverse complement strand
GCGAAGGTAAGCGGGCGGACGGGGGGGGTGTGATTGCGGGGTGCCGTTGTATTTGGGGGGGGGGTTAATTTGTGGGGGGGGGGGGGGGGGGAGGGGTTTACATGTAAACAATTTTATTATTCAGTATTGATAACTATCATTAATTAATATTAACTAATGCTAATTAATAGTACTGCTTGAAATGATAAATCTTATCTTGAAAACTTGATAAGAGAATTCGATAAAACTACTATTTTTAATAATGTGAAATCTTGAAAAAAATTCAATTTTGTTAGGTATATTTACAAGCAATGGAATCACATCGAAATGATTTTGATCAAATAACAGTTCATGGTCATCATTTATCTGGTCAATGTGATGGACAAACATCTTCGAAAATCAATGAAATAACACATCGTATTCAACAACGATGGACAATTGTTCAACAACGTTTACAAGAAATAATTAAACCATCACGAGAAGTTGTTGATATTTGGAGACAATTTAATAATTCTTATGTTCATTTACTTGATCGACTTGGCGAACTTGAAGGAAGATGGTATGCGATACAGCGAGAAAAATTTACTTCAGAAATTGATTCACTATTCGATAAATCTAAAGTAAATATTATTAAAATCAATTTTTTCGTTTAAGCTGAAAAAAAAAAACTAATATTATTTCTATTTAGGATTTTCAACAACGTATTGAACAACTTGATTTAGAAGTTACTAAATTAAATGAATGTGCAAAAAAATTAAACGATTATTTACCTCCTATAGCAGCTAAAAAGATCGATACTCAATATTCTGTTATTAAAAATCAATATTCTGAATTACAAAATTTTCAAAATAAACTTTTAAGTGATTGTAATGAATTAAAACATCGTGAAAAACTCTATTTAGATTATTTAAATGAACTTACACAAGCTATTAATCAAGCACAAACAACACTTAAATCACAAAAACTTACAGATGAAAATGAAAATTTTAATTTAAAACAACTTCATGAACTTGATAATCTTCTACAATCAAAACATAATCTTATTGAACATTTAAATTCAAATGAATTTATTTTATATATGAAACGAGGTAAACATTTACATGAACTTCTTATTGAATATACACATTGTATTGAACTAATAAAAACACGTATAAAACAAATTGAAATAAATGAATATAATAAATTAAATTTTGATAAACGTTGTCAAAAATGGAATGATTATATTCAAGCTATTGAACAAAATTTATCTGTTATACAAGAAAATATTCATACAAATTATCATGGTTTAATTGAAATTGATACAAATTTATCTAATACAATTAATGATTTTAATCAAAGACAACAAGAATTAAAAGAATTAATTAATGAAGGTAAACAAATTATTGATAATCAAAATATTTTTATTAAACTTGAACAACGTTGGCAAAATATAATGAATACTGTTTTAAATAAACAAAAAGAAATAAAAGAATTAATTAAACATTGGTTATCATATCAAAATTATTTAGAAAGTATTAATTAAATTTTATTAGAAATTTCTTTTTTGTAATTCTTTAATTTATTAGATTATTATCGTTTATTAAAAAGTAAATGTGAAATAGAACAAAAAGAATTACAAACAGCAACTATTAATATAATCAGTCAAATAAAACAAGGTTCATATACAACAATTAATCAAAATGAAGAATTAAAAAATTTATTAGAAAAAATTTATGAAACAAATCGACGTTTAATTAAACATGCAGATGCTAAAACACAAGCAATTTTAGAAAAAGAATTAAATGATTTACATAAAGCAATTCATGATATTGATATTAATATTAAACAAAAACGTGAAACACTTGTTACAGTAAGAATTTTATCAAAAAGTTTCATATGTATTTAATATACAATGTAAAACAATGTCGAAGTGCAAAGGAAAGTTATATATCGTTTGTGACATAAGTCTTATTGCATTAGTTAAGTTCTATCGAGACTAATAAAAGTTTAAAAGCGTTCCTGAACATGTCTTTTGTAAAAACATAATCTAAAGGGAGTGTTGAAATTTGCGCCCCCTCCGTCTTTATTGTTTTTATGAAGGATTGAGTAAAATGGTGTCGAAGAAATGTGTCCCGAAATAGGTATTTCGGAGTTTAATCCGCAGAGATTGCATTAATGCTCTTTCTTCTTCAGTTATAGATATAAGACATTGATGAAACTGACTTCGACATTTTGTTTTTTTACATTGCTTATTATTATTGATATAGTCTAAATAAATAATTAATTTTATTATAGAATCGAAAAACTTCTCGAAAGGAGACGGTAATCTGTAGTAAATAAATGTCGCATGAATAGAAATATGCAATGAAAATACAAAATTATTTTTACTTATTTTATTTTTATAGTTTATATTCAATATATGTTTTTTTAGATACGCATCAAATATTTATGCATGTTTATTGATTTTACTCCTCTCATGAAAATGCATGATTCTTTGTTTTTGTTTTTTTATCTTGCTCATTTGCTTATCCTTATTCTTCTTAGGATCGAGAAATTTCATTGTTATTTTATGAAGAAAAAAAAAATTATTTGTTTATGTTTTTTTAATTATTTAGTTACTCCTTCGATATAATGAACTTGATCGAACATTAGATGAATTAAGTACTATTATAAAATCAATTCGTTCACTTCAACAACAATCAACCGATGATTTTGATCAATTTCTTGTACAATGTCAAGTAAATTAAATTTTTTGTCGAAAACATTCAATAATAGATAAATTTAATTTAGAATAAAAATCGTGAACTTACACAACATCGAACAGAATTACAACGTGTTCGACAAGCTATAACTGATGTAATTTAACTTTTAAAAATTATTTTTAATATATAGAAAAAATAAAATAAAAAACATATTTTTTAAGATATCTTCTGATCTACATCCTGATGATACACGGCAATTAATACAAAAATTAAAGTAAAATTTTAAATGAAATATATTTTTTCATTGATTTAATGTCTAATCGCAAAGTTTTTAGACAAGATGTTTGTTCACTTTTGACTTACTAGAAAGTATTTCCAATGAGTTATAAGCAAAATTCTGTTCTTTTTTCGAATATGGCCTTATTATCCCTTATTTTTGTGAAACATGATCTAAAAGAAATGTTGAAGTATAAGATTAATAATTTAGACTCCCTACTAGAGACCTGCGAGTCAACTTTTTTCATTCCGAAACCCGACTCCGACTCCGATTCCGAAATCTTTCTTTTTTTGACTCCGATTCCGACTCCGAAAAAACTCCGAAATTTTTTAACAATGTCATTTAAAAATAAAACGTTCTCAGCAGCCAAAGGACTCTTTAATGACTTAACATGCGCACGTTTTACACTTAAAATCTCAAGTTTCTCTTTAAAAAAAACCAGTTTATGGATGTTATCATCTTCAAAGTCGCTTTTTCCCCTCAAAAAAACTTTTTTGAATGTGTAAAAAATCCACAGTTTTGCTCCTAAAAACGCGTTTCTGTTACTGATTTTACCGGCCTTGGATGTTCTTCATCTAAACAAGGAAGAACTAATGATGAAGATAGTCGCAGTACTTTGAATGACATTAATATATGTTTTTTGACTAAAGTTGTTATGTTTTCATCTCACTTGATCATTCGAGTGTTATAACTGGAAAGTGATTCGCTCATCTTTCTGTCCTACAAGTGATATAAATCTATGTGGCAGATATTACACTTTATTTTTCTATTTACTAATGTTAAAAATTAAGTTTTGGTAAATCGAAAAAAAAATATCGGAGTCGAACTTGTAACTGACTCCGACTCCGAACCAGAAATTTTTTTTTCAGCAAACCTGACTCTGACTCCGTCGGAGTCGGAATCGGGTTTCGGAGTCCTCCGCAAATCTCTACTCCCTACTAGAGATCATCAGGGCATAGTCCTTAATCTCTCAGGGATGTTTCTAAGAGCCTTTTTGTTATAATTTAGTTTACTTGAAATTCAATGGACTGATGCTGAACGTACTTTAACAGTGTTAATTGATAGTCTTACAAAACGACGTTCAGAATATCAAGATTTTGAAAATAAATTTGTTCGATTTATTCAATGGTTTGAAAATTTTCTTAATAATGAAATAAGTCAACGATTAGATGGTTTAACAATCCAATCAACTCTTGAAATTTTAAAAAATGATATTAGAAATATTATTACAGATAAAAGAAAATATGTTAATGAATTATTAATTCAAGGACGTCTTTTACAATCACAATCAACTGATCAAACACAATTACAAACAATTAAACAAAAAATTGAACAATTAGAACATATTATGGATACTGTTGAACAGCATGTTGAGAAAAGGTTTGATTTTAATTCGTTCTTTGTTTTTGTTTTTTTTTTTGCATTGCTTCTTATTGTTCTGTTTTTAATATAAAATAGAATTAAAAAAACAGAAATTACTTACAAAATGTTTAATGATTTTGAACAAGGTTTTGAAAATATCCGTTCATGGATGGATACAATTGAAGCAAATTTACAACGAACATTAACGACACAAACTGCGAATGAATTTCATATTCATCAACAATCAATTGCTGTATGAGAACATTTTAAAAAGAAAAAAAAAATATATAACTATTTTTCAATTTCAGACAATCGAAACGGATATTGAAAAGCATAGTACTGTTATTAGTAATCTTCTTGCACTTGGTCATAATTTATTAAATGAAACTGATATTTCTCAACGAAATATTGATTCATTATCACGTACAATTCAGACATTAGAACAACGTTGGTTATCATTAAAAGAATTAATAATGAAACGAAAATTTGAGTAAGCTTCTTTTGGCATATTATCATAGATAAATCTATGATATTAATATTCAGATTAGATAATATTCATGTTTCATGGCGAAGTATTGATGAAGCTATTAATCGTGTATCAAAAATGATTAGTGATCATGAACGTTTTCTAACGGAAGTTAAACGAGCAAGTGGTGATGGTTTACAAGGTGTTCGTAATGAATATAAAAGTCTTGAGGTTTGATTTTTTTTTTTTTATTTTTCATTTTATTTTATTTCTTTTTTTTTCTCAGAATTTTAAAAGAACATTAGATCATGATGATAAAGAAATTCAACAAATAGCAAATAGTTATTCTGAAATTCTTCGTTTATATCCAACAACTGATTCGAATAATGAAATGCGTATTAGAATAAAAGATCTTAATCATCGTTGGGAAACATTAAATGGAACAGTTCATGAAACGCTAAAACATGTATAAACTATACATTTCTTTTTTGCTTTTTTTTGTTTTTGTGTACTCAAAAAGTGAGTACACTACTAAAATCGGTCTGTGTGTCCGGCCGTCAGTATACACGATAACTTTCGAAAGGAGAGTCAGATCGCGATGAAATTTTTTGCACGGTTCAGTCTTTACAATATCTCGGTCGAGTTCGAAGATGAGAAGGATCCGTCGAGAAATGACTGAGTTATAAAAAAAATTGTAATTTTTGACCAGATCATNACTTTCTTAGAGTAAATCAAGGTGCAGAGTTCAAACTTGAGTTGTATTCGGTCCCATATCCTATTGGTTTGTCAACGCGCAATATAAATCAACATTTTAAATGGTAGATTTCACAGTATAATTTTGATATTCAGACAGTCTAGGATGATTGATTTTTATGATTCACTTTTTGAAGTACACATAACTCTCGGATTTAAATCCGAAGTTTCCGCATTTATTTTAATTAATTAGAATTTTATTTCTTTTAGCTTAAATATATGTTGAGTGTTCATGGTGATTTTCAATTAACTCAAGATTCATTAGTACTTTGGTTAACAGATCTTGATGTACTTTTAACAAATCTTGAACATTTATCGGAAGCATCAACAAATGAAAAAATTCGACAATTAGATGTAAAGTTTTTTTTTGTTATATATTTTATTTCGAATAAATTCTTATCAAATTATTGTTTCTATTTTTAGGATATGGATCGTGAAATTCAAGAAAAACAAGCAAAAATTGAATATGTTCAAAAATGTGCTAATTATTTACTTAATAAAACTGTTGATGCTCGTGGTTTAACAATAAATATGAATGAATTAGCTAAATTTCTTCAACAATTAAGAAATTTAACAAAGCGTATTAGAAAATTAAAACAAAATTTAATGAATCCAAGTGATGTAAGAATAAAAACCAATTGTTTTTCTTTCAATTAAAAAAAGTCACAATTTTCATTTGCAAAAAAGTTTTCTTGTAACATAAAATTTAAACAATTATATATTAACTTTTGGTTAGAAACAATATTATGTTCATATATCATCGTATAGTATAGATCGAAAACAAACACAGTTTCCTATGCTATCTATGCTGTAAAACAATCATAGTTACAACATACCATTTACGACCGTGCTTAATTAGTCCTTGATTTGTATCTATAATCATATGTTTGATCGCCGTAGTACATTGCCCAGATGCAGTGTTCAGCGATATATATCTGGCTAGTCGTTGACACAGACGGCTATTTACGAATATATTCGAATGCCGTTAGCAATCGTCATACTGTTACGATAGTTGTAAAGCTTTACACTAAACTGTTGTCCTTTTTTGCCATAATTGATCGGCTCATGATCGTAAATGATTGACCTGAGTGAAATTCTATCACTTGTGAACAGCAACTTGTGTGCTTTATTTTTACAGGATTCTTACTATAAATCTCGCTGTATATCTTATCATGATACAGAGGGAATTATTCTGAGAATAGAGACTAACGCTTCAAAGTTATGCTTTTCTTTTGGTATAATTCAAATATTTTATTTGTCACCAATAGATAAATCTCAAAAAAAAGTCCTTATACTCGCTCTATGAATCATTCTTTTCTTTCGATGTGTCCATTGCAACTATCATCAATCAACTTATAGTCACTTATGAGATTTCCTTTATTTTTAGCATCATTTGGATTTAATGAGTTCAGCACGTGTTTCACCAGTTCGTACATCTACATCACCAACACGTAAACGTTTAGCTTCTCCATCACCAACAAGTATGTAGAAAAAAAAAAAAATAATTTTGTTTTCTTTCGAAATATGAATTTTGAAATTTTAGGATCTCGATCTCCAAATCGTTATCTTCGTAATCGAGATCGTTTTCTTTGTTCATATGATAAAATTGAATTGGATGATTGTCGTCAACGTGCAGATAAACTTTTAGCTGATTTTGAAGATATTCTTCTTCAAATTAATGCAGATTTTCGCTCGAAAGAAGAAAGTCTTCATTCTTCAACACCAATTGGTATTCAAATTGAAAATTTACCTATGGATTTTACTTATGTAAGAATATTTATTTAATCAATTAAAAGAAAAAAGAACTCTTTATTTAGAATCGAATATTAACATCATCTCGAAGAAAAATTGATACATTACGTGAATTTATTCTTCAAATAAAACAAGAATTAGGTGCATACTTAATTCAAGATTTGAATAATGATCCAATTGTACTTGGTAAGAGTCTCTTTAATCATCGATTTCAATTATTACATTTTGTTTTCTTTTTCAATTAGATATCATGAATAAATGGACTCATTTACAAGTTTTAGCTAATGATAAAGATGATCAATTAAATCAAAATCATCAACAATGGAGACATTTTAAACGACAATTAGAAGATCTTGAACAATCAGCTCAAGAATTTACAAATTCTGATTATTTATGTTAGTAATATAATTAATGAGAATTTTAAAAAAATTCATTTATTTTTTTTTCTGTAGTATCACGAACAATTTATTCCAAATCTGATGTAAATCAACGATTAGGTAATGATAATATTAAGAATTTTTGTGATTTATAAAAATATTTATTTTTAAGATGAATTTGAAATACTTTTAAAATCAACTATTGATTTAGCAGACAAATTTAATGATAATTCAAATGAATGGATAATTATTGAACATCGTCTTCAATCAATAAAAGATAAATTTCAATATTTATTAACTAAATCAAATCGTCAATATCGAGAATTAAAAGTATTTATTTCATTGATTTATTGTTTTGAATGATTTTGTTTTTTTAACTTTTTAAATAGATAAATACAGATATAAAACATGAAATATTAGAAATAAATTCTCAATTAGATCATCTTGAAACATTAGCACATTCATTAGAACCAATTGATCATAATGAAATAAATCAAAATATAAATCGAACAAAACTTCATCGTTTTATTCGTATTCATGATGATCTTGAAATTCTTAATGAACGTTTAATTAAGATTAATGATAATTCATTATCGATTTTATCACATGATCAAATACGTCAAACAAATGATTTTAAATTATTATTTGATCGTTTAAATTCAATAAAACATATTGTTAGAATTTATCTTGATCAATTAGAAAAATTATTAGCACAAAATGAAATAAATCAAAATTTTTCATTATCGAATTTTTCACAATTACGAACATCAAATAATAATTTTCCAGTAAAACAAAAATAAAGAAATTTATTCATGATTATTATTATTACTTTTTTTGTTTTAGCGTGTTTATCAATGATAAAAAGATTATTTTATAAATAATCAATCATTTTTCGTTTCATATTCATCAAAAATAAACATTTGAATTTATTCAATGTCAAGTATCGTTTTTTTATGAAAACTTTTTGCTAGATATCAGAATTTTAGTACTATAAGATTCTATGGTGTGAATATTTGTTCTTTATCATTCTTTCATAGTTCACATATGCCATTCAGTTTTTCTTCTTCTTGCATGCGCATGCTTTTTTCCTTTTGTTTTGTGTAAACAAATATACAATAGTGTTTGAACGAATAAATGTTAAACTCATAATTTTGTTTTTTTTCATCGACTTATGGTATAGCGAAAGTAATGGCGGAGCTATATTAATTCATGATATAAAGATTAAAGAAACTTTTCTCTCTATATATGTTCTAATAGTAGAAGTAATACTCTACATTTCTCTAATATACGATGATTCTTCAACTATAATATTAATAATAAAATTTTGATAAAGGCTAGTTTTCTTTTTCCATTCGATGATCTCTCAGCAGAGATTTCCATCGCGGCTCAAAATCTGCCGCTGCCGCGCCGCGATGAATTTCCAAAAAGTCTGCCGCTGCCGCGATGGTACTCGAAAAAAAGTTTCGGATTTCATTGCTGTGAATGTATTGAAATACAATTCTTGTCACTAATCGATGAGATTCATTGAGTCTTAGAGTGTTACGTTTGTGGACACTCAATTTTTGGCAAATTCATGAAGTTTTGGCAATGTCTTCTAAAAGGAGCCTGCCGCTGCCGCGATGGACATCTCTGTCTCTCAGTTGGATCTGATTACTATATGAGATTAATTAGTTTATCGTTTATATCTCTCTTGCTGATATTCACATCATGTCGAACTTTAGTATCACTTTGTTTTCTGATTCCCTATTGCTGTCAGTGTAAGGTAGTGGATTACGGAGGCACCCAAGTACAGATATGTAAGACTCCCGTGCCCTAACCAGCAGGGTAGGTTAGAGGGTGGGTGTGGGTAGATAGCGAGATATCACACACTCACACCCCACACCATGCCGACACCCACACTCTTACTTTGTTCTTTATTGCTATTCTTACTACGATCTCAATGTTGGTGTATATCTTTCAAAATCATCTCTCAGTGGCTGATATTGGTCTTATTTTGACATATAGTTTGCACTTGATAGGTACTCTTCAATGGACAATTAGGTAAATATTGTTTTGTCAAAGTAATTGTTATCCATTGTTTTATAATATAGATTATCGGTGGATGTGGCTGAGATGGAAGTGATCGCTCGCACCCACCCTTCGTCAACAGGTCGTATTTGTTCTATAAAAAAATTGGAACTTGATCGATTTTGTTTATATATACTTCCTCAAATGTATCATCATATTAAAATAATGATTCTCGAATGTTTATCTATGGAACTTATTCTTTTTTCTGGTGATTATCCTAATCTATGTGTTCTCGGTCTTGACAATCTCGAATATTACAATTTCTCAAATTATCTCTCAGGTATGTTGTTCGAATAAATGATGGATATGTCAGAAAATTTTATTAAAAATATAAACTGTCTCATTTTTAACTTTTTAAATATTGAAAATTTTTCGAGACGTAACGTCGTTTTTCTCAAATTATGAAAATTTGAAAAAAAAAATGAAATCATCTAAAAGAAGTTTTAAGTCTTTCGTCAATTTAATATGCTTCGATCAAAAATTTCTAATATTCTAATGCATTTAATTCTAAAGAAACTTGTAATAATAATTTCTTTCGTCAAATATTTATTTCAAATAATTGTCTTTTCTAATTATTTGAAACAAAAATATTTAACAGTCTGTATAAATAAATTCGCAAATTCATAGTATATTTATTTTTAGATGATTCATCTATTATTCGCCTACTCAAACAACAAATCAAACATATTTTTCTTTCGTTTAAGAGTGATGACATATCAACAATATCTACCATTGATTTGAGTAAAAATGTTTATGCTAAGATCTTTGCTTTTGGTAAAAAGCTAACTACATTGGATTTTAGTAACTTTGTTTTTTATCAACGTTCATTATTGCTTAATAGTTTATCTTTGATTACTTGTCATTCATCGACTATACACAAGTTGAATATTAGTGTGTTAACTCTCGACGATTGTCTTGCTTTGCTAGATGGACGTCTCTGTCAATTATCTACTTTTAACGTCACAATTCGTCATATTGACCATCCCACATTATTAATTGATAATACGGTAAAGCACTATATATTAACAATTGTTTTAGTTAACAGAAAAAAGCCTTTCTTTTTCGAAGATAAATGTTAAGATTTTAATCTTGAGACTTCTTATTTATTTCATAGATGATTTTGTTCAACCTTGAATGTTTTTCATTAATATCTTATAGATCAACATTTGTGTATCATAATAATAAATCGCGCCACTTCTTCGTCGTATGTCAAACTTGGAAATGCTTACTGTGTTCCTCACAGTAAAAAATCAAGGAACATTTGTTCATGGAAATTATCTCAACGAAATTCTCGTTCATATGCCTCGATCAAACACTTTTACTTTTTATATTCGTTCAATGAATGAGATTAATAATAGAGTTAATTGTTAATCCATTGAAGCTATTCCACGTTCATTTATTAATAGAAGATGGTCTCAAGTCAACTACGGGACTGATTATTTCCTGAATGGAACTGAATTTTGTAATGTTTTTTCATTTTCTTTCACGATGGGACATATGGATGGTACTACTAACGGTTTTCCAGGTGAAATATTTCCTTCTGTCATTTGAACATGATTTTTTTTATTCTTATTGCTCAAGCCTTTCCATCGCTGAGGAAGCTAAGGCTAACTAATTTGATACCTCAAATACATAAGCAACAATATTGGCAACTAGACAATGATAATAATGATCAAAACTCCTCTATCATCGTGTATTCACATCTCAAAACTCTCGTTGTTCTTAATGTTCATATCGATTATGTTGAAGAATTTTTACATGATAATAACACAGGTCTACCTTCTCTCATACAATTACAGATTAAATATGAACAATTAGAAACTGTGGTAACTTAAAGTGTATATATAATGATGAAGTAACCATGTATCTAAAAGACTTCTATTTGTACTTTCCTGCGTTGTAACTGTACTAAAATTTTATGTTGATGCTAAAATAAATTAACAAAGGACAGGGGCGCATAAGAAGCCGATTTGGCCCATAGGATATTTTCAGTCAATTTATTGCCCATCCTATGTGAAAAAATGTGGCGATTCTTTTGACAATAAATTGAAGTCAAACTGTAAGGATTATAAGCTATTTTGAGGGAGAATACCTGCAAAAAAGTATTGAAGTTTCATTGGGCTCATAGTTGTTTGGTATTAGCTCAAAATATACGACTTTTAGGCAATGTTTCAAGCTCAATCTATATTGGTCAGAAGAAGCATTTAATTTTGCATCGTTTCATGTAAGAACTAATATTTTTTCATTA
>CAJNSZ010000054.1:6226-19709 GCA_905329745.1 Rotaria sp. Silwood2 | reverse complement strand
TAGTAAGTTTAAAAAACCTTTCTTTTAAATACAATGATACTAAGAAAAACTGCTCTATCTTTCTGTGATATTTGAATCATACTTCAGTTAATGTCATAATAATAATATTCCAATAAGACCTGTTTTTCTGCCACATGTGACGATTAAACTAGTGCGCACTAAATTAATATTTTTCTAATAGATTTTGATAAAAACAAGATAGAGGATCATAGTTTTCATTCCTTGAAGAACGAGATGAAGATGCATCCAATCATACACTACACGTTGTGTTAGTATATTCTCTGATGTTTCTTGATCGATTTTCTAAGTGTAGGGAAAATGGTATCTTACCAAAAACGTGCAGCAAAATAAGTTTTTACACTAATTGCTAGAAAAATCAGTGAAAGCTTCGATTAGAATAATGTAGCTTCTAAATGATTAAATCTAAGCATTTGAACCTTATGTAGTTTTGTAAATCATCCATCAGCAGTTTCAATATACACCTGACAATTCAGAATTCACTGTAAACACCACACAGATAGGTTTGTTTTCAAAGAGGTTAATTGAAAACCTTAAAAAAAGCGTCATATAAAAATACCTATAATATACAACTCGATGGATGTTCATCTCCTCTTTCGAACGATGAAAATCCAAGGGAGAAAGTGCAGGTTGGGAACCGCCGGCACCTACAGCATCTACACAGCACCTACATCACCTATACAGCACCTACATCACCTATACAGCACCTACATCACCTATACAGCACCTACAGCACCTATACAGCACCTACAGCAACTATACCGCACCTACAGAGCACCTACAGCACCTACTCAACACCTACAGCACCTACTTGGCGTCTACAACACCCACAACACCTACTCACGAGGGAACACCACGAACTGATCAATCGCTATTTAAATTCTAGTAATGCCAATTTATAGAGCTTGTTGAGTTATTAACTGATATAATAATCATTCCAGCACATAACGCGGCTTTAGAGTAAATTTCTGATAACCAAAGTTTCCATTAACCTATTCATACCCTATAGTGGTCCTATACAGGCCCTATAAAGACCCTATAGGATCACTATAGGGGAAGCCTATAGGAGCTCCTATAGAATTCCTATGGGGGTTCTATAGAGATCCTACAGCGAAGCCTACAGAGTCCTATAGAGGCACTATAGGGACCGCTATAGGACCCAATAAGCCTCTAGAGGGTCCGTACAGGAACTTATAAGCCCCAGTATGTGTCCCAGAGAGGCTCTATAGGGCTTCTGTAGGACCCTGTAGGCTTCCTTATAGGACCCCTATAGAACCTCTACAGGAATCCCATAGGAGCTCCTATAGGCTTCCCCTATAGTGATCCTACAGGGCCTTTATAGGACTTCTATAGGACTACTATAGGGTATGAATAGGTTAATGGAAACTTTGGTTATCAGAAATTTACTCTAAAGCCGCGTTATGTGCTGGAATGATTATTATATCAGTTAATAACTCAACAAGCTCTACAAATTGGCATTACTAGAATTTAAATAGCGATTGATCAGTTCGTGGTGTTCCCTCGTGAGTAGGTGGGGAACTGGAAAGTTGAGCACAAGGCAAGATGAGCACGGAAAGTTAAGCGCGGAAAGTTGAGCACAGAGAAAGATAAGTACGGAAAGTTAAGCACCGAAAAGATATGCACAAAGAGAGTTCAACACCGGAAAGTTGAGCACGAAAAGGGAAATTACTTTATACATTGTGATAATGGGCAGCCCGAGGGGAAAACAGCTGATTTTAAGATGTCAAGATTTCAGAGAACTTCACGAGACTCCAAAAGATTTCAAGAGATTTCAACATCAGGAACTTCAAATTTTTGAAAGATTTCAAAAGACTTCGAAAGGCTTTAGAAGACTTTTAAAGATTTCAAAGGATTTTTCGGAACTTCAAGAGATTCCCAAAGACTTCAAAAGATTTCATGGGACTACAAGGGATTTCATAACCAAGAAAAAAAATCATAGACTTCAAGATTTCAAGACTTCGCAAGACTTCAAAAGGCTTTACGAGACTTCAAGAAATTTCAAGAGATTTCTAGAGATTTTAAGAGATTTTATAAGACTTCAACAGACTTGCAAGATTTCACAACTGAAATCCCTGCTGTTTTCCCTTCGGGGCAGACGAATGCTGAGTGTAGATGTAGGGTGGCTGGCTGTTGGTAAAGGTGAGTTGGTGTAGATGCAAGCGAGTGTGGGTGTGAATGGGATAGGTGGCTATGAGCTCGCAAGATGTATATAACAACTTGATCCCTATTCACATCCACATATACATCCGCCCATCGACGCACATTCATAACCACTCGGCTACCTCACCGGCCCTCACATGCCTACCACCACCCAACCGTCCATTTCACCGGCACCCACTTGCCCATCCTCACATGCACTCACTTGTACCTACCCTCTCTACACTCTCTACACTCCTTTCCCCACCTACACGCGCACCCAGCATTCGTCTGCTTATTATCGACATGTCTAAATTAATTTTCATTTTCGTGCTCAACTTTCAGGCGCTGAACTTTTCTTGTGCTTATCTTTCCGGTGCTTAACTTTCCGTGCTTATCTTTCTCTGTGCTCAACTTTGACGAATCCGTTGTAGGTGTTGTAGGCGCTAAGTAGGTGCTGAGGTCCCGGCGGTTCCCAACCTGCACTTTCCTCCTTGCTTTAAAATACTCGTTGACATAACTAAATCGAAACTATTTGTCGTAATTATAAAGATTGATGATAGAAATTTAACTGAAAAGTATCAAAAAATGGGCAAATTTCTGATTAGTCATTTGATGTGCTCATTAAGATATGTGAAAAAACAATGAACGTAATGGAAAGCGCTGTTATCGAATTCATTTGTCCACCACTATATTTTNAAATAATACAGCAGCTTCAACATTTTCACAAAATTAGAAAACTGTTTGGGGTCGTTACGTTCAAGCGGAAACCATTGACGACTAATAGCTTTAGTATGTCTGAGTCAATTGAGGCCAGATAGATGCTTGCGATCAAGGTCTATCAAGGTCCACATACACCAAAAACAAAGCTTTAAATCATGAAAAATAGTACCAGTTTAGGAGAGACGGTTGCTTTTGTCCAGGACTGCAGATGAAAAAAATTCTGAGAACTTTTTCCATACATTAGGCTGACATAAATTTTGATATATTTTTTTTACCTACAGTGTGTTATTAGTGCTACATGAAAGGATAAACTTCTACTCCATCTTTTAACAACAGAAAATTATACATACATCCAACAGCAAAAATTTAAGAGAATTTCTTTTTCTCAATATCTCCTTACATTTGTGTTTTAACATTTCTTTCTCCCTATTAAAAGCTATGGAACTGATTGAAGTAGTGGTATTGATCGTATGAGATGCCGGCTACTTGATGACCTAAAATAGGAGGGGACTTTATCCTTTCATATAGCACTAATAACACGCTGTAGGTAAAAAAATATATCAAAATTTATCTCAGCCTAATGTATGAAAAAAGTTCTCAGAATTTTTTTCATCTGCAGTCATGGACAAAAGCAACCGTCTCTCCTAAACTGGTACTATTTTTCATGATTTAAAGCTTATGTTTTTGGTGTATGTGGACCTTGATAGACCTTGATCACAAGCATCTATCTGGCCTCAATTGACTCAGATGTACTAAAGCTATTAGTTGAACAAGATCTCCACCTTGTAATTCCTATATATCTGCCACTTCTGCTTCTTTATTTCTGCGGCTCTCGTAATTTGAAAGCTCAATAGCGCTGCCATCTCAAGTTCAAATTTGGTAAGAAACAACTTTGAGATAAATAACATATGACCTTCGCACTGAAAACTTGTGTCAAGGTGGAAAGGTTAGTTGTTAGTTAGGCGCGTCAAACTCGAGATGGCTTCGATGAATTTACTTGAAAGTTTCACAAGAAAGTCTTCATGAAACCGTGAGTTTATGCTCGAATTTTCAGAGCTGTATATCTCACTCGACGCGAGATAGAGCTACGGTATCAGTCATGTGGGCACAGTTTGCCAACAGCTGGAATCTTGGTGACACATGTCGACACTTACAATGAAACCGTTTGTCATGCCAGTTAATTTCATTAATTATATTCGGGTTAAATTATTACTCTCAACGAAAAACTACCAAATTAAAAGCATAAGCTGCTCATGGCAAGCCTGAATTGAGTTATTCAAATTTTAAAGTTTTGACAATTTAAGTACAAAAGAGCTAGTACACAGAAACTGCAACCGATTCTCACAGAAGCTGCTAAATTGAGGTCATCAGATTTTGTTCAATTTAGTATATGTTGTAGATGGAATAGTTTTAAGAATTTTGAAGCAACCAATCTCAAAAATGTTTTTTTCGCTGCAAAATATATTTGAATTTTTCTGAAGAGACTATTGCTAAAAACGTCTATTTTTTGTGATTTTTTGTGACATTCATATCTTATGAAAAATACATCGATTTGGTCTGAAATTTTAGTTGTGTATACATCTCAAGTTGATGTACTTCGCACACCAAAATGCGTTCAAACAAATGAACTGTTGATGAGCTGACCCTGCTAGCAGTTACACTATAAAATATTCATTTTTCGATATTTTGTAAATATGCTTATCTCATGAGCGGACCATGTTGAACAGTTGAAATTTTCCAGATGAAGAGATCTCATGGAATATCTACAGTGACAAAAAACTCAGCTTCCTAGATAGTTCCTATCATTCAGAGGCTCCTCCACAAAATTACGATTTTAGCAAGGTTCAATCGTCCAAAATATGCGCTGAATAGAATTCGGGCTCATGGGCTTTAAAGGACAAACTGAGCCCTACAAATATATGGAATAATTAGCCACGGGTCTTGTAGAATGACCTGGATAGTTTTATTGACAAACAAGGAAAAATGACTATTTTGTTGTGTAGCTAATTAACTCATCAAGTGTTCACTTGTTTGAACTCATTTTTGTATTTTGAAGTGCATCAACTTAAGATGCATGCACAGCAAAATTTCAGGCCAAATCGATGTATTTTGGGTGAGATATGAGTGTCACAAAAAAATCACAGAAAATATACTTTTTTAACAATAGTGTCGTCAGAAAAATTTAAATATCTCGACAGCGGAAGAATACTCTTTCAGATTGCTTGCTTCGGAATTCTTTAAACTATTCCCTCTACAACATATATTAAATTGAACAAAATCTGATAACCTCGATTGAGCAACTTCTGTGAGAGGCAGTCGTGGCTTCTTTGTACTAGCTCTTATATACATAAATAGTCAACACTTCAAAAATTACAAAACTCGATTCAGGCTTGCCATAAGCAGCCGATATTTTTTATTTGTTAGTTCCTCATTGAGAGTGATAACTTGACCCGATTATAGTTAGTGAAATCAACTGACATCACAAACAGTTCCATTGTTAGGCACAAAGAGCAATGTGAAGGAATGGTTGTTTGTTGGTTAAAAAGTCGCTGCTAGGTTGTCTTGAAGTGACGAACCAAGCGCAGCATTTTCCGCAGATGTCACAAGACACATGACTGCAGAATTAATTTTAATTGACGCACAATTCGAAGAACACTGATATTTCCCATGAAGATCAATGTATGATGCTTTCTGACATCTAGTGAATTTGGCGGTATCATGTGCTTTTTTAGTACGAGTCTGACGAGAATTTTCCTTCTGTGATCATACTCTACAAGCACACTGCTACTCATAGCTCAAGCTCATTGTGGATTTAGTCGTCAATGGTTTCCGCTTGAACGTAACGACCCCAAACAGTTTTCTAATTTTGTGAAAATGTTGAAGCTGCTGTATTATTTAGACACTTTGCTACGACTATAATTAAGAAATATGAAAACGCTGACGACAGAAATTAAACGACAGTGAAAATTATTACCAACAGATCTGGCTGAGTAGTTTATGCTGAACATGAAATTCCATTCGGGACGCTGATTGCCTCTGAATAAGATTGTAGATATATCATGCCTTAACGTTAGATTTCCAACAACAAGAATAATCGGGGGAGCAACTGCTAACCAGCATGATGAAGTTTTCTCACCGATCTTCATAAAGCTTCGAATAGGAAAAGAACAATTACCAGCATAATTCATGATTATCTAGCAGAAATCACTTTTGCAACCGTGCATCTTATTACATTCTGCGGAAAATGCTGTGGTTGTTTGACCACTCGAAGACAAGCTAGAGGCAATGTTTTAACCAAAAAACAGACATCTCCTTACACAGCTCTTTGTATCGAAGTGCTGAAACATGCCCCCCAAGATCCCAGTAGCTGACAAGCTGTGCCATACATGAATCATACTGTAGTTCTGTCCCACTTTCAGTCAGAGCTATAGCCCTGAAAATTCGAGCACAAACTCATGGTTTCATGAGGGCTTTCTGGCAAAGCTGTCAAGTAAACTGATAGGAGTTATCTCGAGTTTAATGCGTCTGACTTAGAGGAAAACAAATGAGAATTTAATTGTGAAGTTTCATGAAGTCTTGAAAGTCTTTCGAAGTCTTCTAAAGTCTGCTGAAGTTTCTTGAAGTCCTGTGAAGTGTAATCAAGTCTCTCGAAGTCCCATGTAGTATTATGAAGGGCTTCTGAAATGTTTTACTTACATTTAGTGGATGAAAAATTCATCAGAAATCCAAAGACATATTTTGGTATCCAATTGTTTTATTTGAGGAAAAATAGGAACTTTTATTGTTTTCTGAATCTCCTGATAAATTCGCAGCTGGTTTTAACTTAAAAACATCACAGTTAATTACTCAAGGCATCATGACATTGTTAGTGAGGTGGTTGTGCCTGCGGCTGACACGAATACGCATATCGACATCAACACAACCCTTTTCAAGGGAAGAACAGTGATTTGTGATTTTTAGAGGGTTGTGTGAGTTTCGATGGGTTAGATGAGTTTGGCAAAATAAAAACTCACTGAAAATGAATGGAAATCATCAAAAGCCACAGCGAATTACTCAAAATCTTTGAAACTCAGTTGATTTTTGATGATTTTCGACTGATTTAGGGATAATTTAAATCACCGGTTTCTTCCTTAACTCTTTCACGAATACACTCACATCCCACATTCACGCCCACCTACAATCGGTTGCTACAGTTTCTCCAACGTTCATATAATCTCAAAGTTCTTGAAATCTGCTGAAGTTCCGTGAAGTCTGTGAAATGTCTTGAAGTCTCCTAAAGTCTTAAAAGTCTCTTGAAGTCTCTTGGAGTTCGAAATAACGAGTAGCGCGAAAATAGAGGTGCAAAAGAGGCTGATATATAGGGATTACCAGGTGAAGATCTTGCTCAACTCATAATTTCAGTATGTCTGAGTCAATTGAGGTTAGGTAGGTGCTTGCGATCAAGGTTTATCAAGGTCCACACACACCCAAAATATGAGCTTAAAATCGTGAAAAATAGTACCAGTTCAGGTGCCACGATTACTTTTGCCCAGAGCTATTGATGCTTTCAGATAAGAAAGGGTTAATAGAAAAATTATAATAAGAATCGATAGGTTCACTGTCGGGAACTCTTGATCCAGTAATAAAATCAATCGTTTCGCTTGTTATCTGTGTAAAAATTGAGCTGAAGTACGCAGTTTCCCATTGTTGATAAAGAGATTTTTTCTGAAGAATGCAGCAAATATTTTATTCTCTAAAAGCTTATCTATGATTTACGCAAATTAAATAAGGTCTCGATTCTGAGCGAAATTGCTTCAATGAAAGTATACTGTTCCTATTCCTTTCTCTTACACATTGACAATGCTTGTTTACCTCGCCTTGTGTTCTTGATTTTCGGAATACTTGATAATAGTGGACTTCATCTTGGGGTAACTCAGCTCACTCGAGAGTTTTTATAGTTCGTTCATCAGATGCAGGTCTTTTCGGCTATTTCGAAAAATTCCTTACACACATTGTACAAAAAAAAAAGTTACAGAGAACAGAGAACAATATTCAAGTAAGGCTCATACGACTTCGGTAATGAATTTCAGTTTTCTTGAAAATACGATATTCAAGAAAGTTTAAAATTCAAGTTTTGATATTTTTAATTAGAAAATGATGTTCGAATTTATATAAACATTTCTAGAATATCGAAATGGATTTATCATTTCGAACTTGAGATAACGGTGACTGATTTTTTTTTCAACTCAATCCGTTCGAGTCTGAACTTAGCCTACTTCATACGTTGAATGATTGTTTTGTTCCACCCGCGAACTACCCTACGGGCTCAAGAATCGCTAATCCGTCAGGGACTGCCCACGAGCTAACCGACGGGTTAATACAAACATCATTAGTATATTATTTATGGTTTCTGAGCATAGACATACGTAATAGAAGACTTCAATAAAAATGAAAGACAAGCAATATTGAAGTAAAATTAACAGTATATGCCATGCAGACAATGTCAATAAAACAGATACAACTTGAGGGTGTTGTGGATGTGATTCTTCTTTTTCCCTGCACCCTTTAATCAAACTTAGATAGATGTTCACACTTATTCTCGAGTATGCCAAAGTTCTGTATTAATTGTTTTCAATATAGCGCTGTAATGGAATGTCGTACAGACTTCATTGTTCTTCCGTTAGAAAGAGCAAAATGTCTAGTAGAAAAACACATTAAAAAAATTTGATTGGAAATTCTTTTTAAAAACCGAAAATTTTTAGAACAGAAGACATCAGAAAACTCTTCCAGAACTTTGATTATAATTTTTTATCAAAAGGTATTTCTTTGAGTTTTTTTTTATTTTTTACTTTCGGCCTTTTCAAACACCGCATGCATACAATTGTGCCTTACAATAAAGGTTTTGATTTAGTATTAAAATAATTGGTCTTGCATACAAGAGAATAGATTGTAGATAATGCAACGAAAAAGCTTCATTTTGTCTGTTTAAGATTTGTGAAGCAAAACAAATTTTCGACTCAAGATCTAACAGAGAATCTCTATCCTATTATAAATGATATCGTTTAGCAGAAAACTCAGTAAATTTTGTTTTTTTTATAAAATTTATAGCGTCTGACTAACTTTCTCTTGGAATATGCGTCACTTTTGCGACTGTAAGCGACGAAGATGAAAACCATTGATACGAGAGGAAATGATATAAGCATGTATTTTACCGTTATAAAACATACAGAGTTCTTTCTTACAGTAACAATGCTATATCCCTATCTGGTACAACTTGCATTCGATATACATATATATATATCATCGATCTAATACGATGTTATATTTTGTAAGTTCAAAATTTAGTTGCGCAAGAGTTTCCGAAGCCTTTTATTTAAATTTTTTTCTGGTCTTTGAAGAAAATTTTTAATCGAGTTCTATATTGAATGTTTTTTAGTAGGCACTTACTCTTTTTTTCCGAAAAACAATAAAGTCTTGACGCTATTTCGTCGCAGCTCTATATCAAAACATAAAATCAATACAGAACTTTTGTATTACTCGAATGAAAGGCAAAATTTGTAAACGAGTAAAACTGAGTTCAACCCGACCTATGGTATCTGTGACCCGTCAGAGGTCAAACTTGCCCGGTGGGCCGCGGGTCGTTCGAGTTGAATGAAAACGAATTAACCAGTCAACATCTCTGTTCGGAACATTTTTACAAAATAGAATATCTATGATCATTTTTCATTTTTATGCAATTCTATTTATAGTTTTAACTCGGCCTATAGAACCACAGCGTAGATACAATTAAAAACAATAAAATATTACTTGAGATATGAAACTTTAAAGATATCAACAAGAGCAACATTATTATCTCACAAGAACTTTTGTATACGTATATTTAAAGAAGAGTGTCGTTCTAGAGCAAAGTAATATCATAGCTATTATGGAATCGCTGTTATGTACCTAATGAAATATGCAGAAGCTCGAGTGAAAGTGTAACTTTATAAAATGAGCTCTTTTGTGATAAGAAAACCGTTTCAAAATTAATCATTATTTCTGAACGCAGGGACGGTCTATAAGGGATAGGGTCTGGTTAAGAAAAGAGAAATATCGGAAATATTTTCAGAAAAAAAGAATTATATTTATTGTCTCTGATGACCCATACAAAAGAAAATATTGCTTATTTTCGTTATTATATGACGAACTAGTATATGCTAGCTGCAGTTTATCTAACACATACACGCATTGCAGTTGCGGAAGAAAAATGAATTCTTGACAAAGTTGACTAACTTACAGATGTGACTAAACAATGACTTTATATTCATTATTCTTTAAATGATTTTCCGAAAAGTAATGTTGACTTTTGCGTTTCTGTAAAGTCTAGATTGATTTTCTGCGAAATTGGAATTAATTTTCAAGCATTTTTAAAAATTCTTGTTGAGTTTCCAATTCGTTCGAAAACAATTTCTTCAGAAAATCGGATTTCAATTTTACGTCACCGAAAATCATGCATTATCTGTTTATGATGAAAACGTTCAGTGATTAACAATTATTCGAAACGTTTAAATTTTTTCAAACTCGATTTTCTAGACAATAAAATTTATTTAAAACTTACAGTGCATTTATTTCAGCAGATTCACTAAATATGGACGACACAAGTCTTCGTATCAGTGTAATAGGCTTAGGAAAACTGGGCAGTCCAATGACTGCTGTTTTCGCATCGAAAGGTTATCACGTGATTGGTTTGGATGTAAACAAGCAGTTTGTTGATGCGTTGCAAAGAGGAGAAGCCCCTGTGTCTGAACCACAATTACAAGAACTGATTAACAAATACAAGACTAACATCGAAGTTACAATGGATTATTACAAGGCCATTAGTGAAACAGATATGACAATGATTATTGTTCCAACACCATCAAATCCAGAGACCGGATTTTTTAGCAATGATTACGTGCTTTCGGCTATTAAAGCAATCGGAAAAGTTATTAAGT
The DNA here is from genome assembly GCA_905329745.1 of Rotaria sp. Silwood2. NCBI lineage: Eukaryota > Metazoa > Rotifera > Eurotatoria > Philodinida > Philodinidae > Rotaria > Rotaria sp. Silwood2. Next base: position 8,859 of record CAJNSZ010000054.1, on the reverse strand, counting down.
CATGTGATAAATATCATCAGGTAGTTGTTACATCAACAGTGATGCCTGGTTCAATGGATGGGGTTATTCGTGATACTCTGGAATTATCATCTGGTCGAAAAGTTGGGTGTCGAGATAATGAAATAGGTTTGGCATACAATCCTGAGTTCATTGCACTAGGACAGGTGATTAGAGATATGTTGAATCCAGATTTTATTCTCATTGGTGAAAGTGACAAACGTATAGGAGATGCTTTGGAAGTATTATATTTAAAAACAATCGTGAAACGACCGCTACCATTTCGTCGAATGAACTTCATCAATGCAGAAATAACTAAAATTTCCATCAATACATATGTGACAACCAAAATAACTTATGCTAATATGCTCAGTGAGTTATGTGAGAATCTGTCAGGAGCTGATGCTGATATTGTTAGCGCTGCAGTTGGTTGTGATTCCCGCATCGGGCACAAATATTTAAAAGGTGCCTTAGCATACGGAGGACCGTGTTTCCCAAGAGATAATCGTGCGTTTGCTGCCTTGGCAAAATCTGTGTTTGCTAATGCATTATTAGCCGAAGCAACTGACCAATTAAATAGTTATCAAACCGAAAGACTACTAAGAATATGTGAACAAATAGCAAAAATTCGTTTTTGTGATGCCCCGTTCATCAGAACAAAAGTTGGTATATTGGGATTGTCTTACAAGCCTGATACACCTGTTGTAGAATGCTCAGCTGCCTGTGCAATAGCCAATAAGCTTATTGGTAACTTTGATGTTGTTGCATATGATCCGTTGGCTATGCCCTTGGCTTCTGAAATATGTGACAGACGTGTACAATTTGTTAGTTCTGTTGATAACCTTCTTTATGAACAGAACATTGATATTTTGCTAATTACCACTGCTTCAAACAGCTGGAAAAATATCAAGTTCAATCGTACAAGGAAAAAAACTTTGTACGTAGTTGATTGTTGGCGATTGCTGAACAAAGAAGAAATTGAGAAAAACAATGAATCTACTCGCATCATATTATTAGGAAATGGCGATTCCAAAATGGAGCTGAAACAACTAAAAGCATTAGATAAAAAGTATAGAATGGAAACAATTGAACATTCTATTAATGGCAATAGTCACCTTCGTATATTAGTAGCTGGTGGAGCGGGTTTCATTGGTAGTCACTTAGGTCGCCGCTTGCTAAAAGATGGTCATCATGTTATTTGTGCTGATTGGAAAAGAAATGAATATTTTCAGGAAGAGGAATTCTGTAACGAATTCCTTCATATGGATTTGCGTACATTGGATAATTGTTTAGTGGCAACTAAAGGCTGTGACTGGGTTTTTAATTTAGCTGCTGATATGGGAGGAATGGGATACATTCAATCGAATAATTCAGTAATTTTATTCAATAATACAATGATCTCGTTCAATATGATAGAAGCTGCCAGACAGAATAATGTTCAGAGATTTTTTTATGCTTCATCAGCATGTGTTTATCCTGAACATATTCAAACTGAAGAAAACATAACGGCACTCCAAGAAGAACAAGCATGGCCTGCAAAACCACAAGATGCATATGGTTTAGAAAAGTTGGTATCAGAAGAAATTGCAATGCATTATTCAAAAGATTTCGAAACAATGCAAACTAGAATTGCGCGATTTCACAACATTTATGGGCCTGAAGGTCTGTGGAAAGGAGGTAGAGAAAAAGCTCCAGCAGCATTATGTCGAAAAGTGTTAGTGGCGCATGAAGGACAAAACCACGGTGTTCTTACCGTGTGGGGAGACGGAAAACAAACACGATCATTTTGTTATATTGATGATTGCATCGATGGAATAATACGGTTGATGCGATCAGATTATGCTCTGCCGCTTAATATTGGTTCAGATGAAATTACTTCCATTAATGATATGGTAGGCTTAATCTGCGGAATTGAAAACGTTGCTGTTACAATTAAACATATTCCAGGACCTGAGGGTGTTAGGGGAAGGAATTCTGATAATACACTAATAAAAAAAGTGTTGAAGTGGGCACCTTCAACCTCGTTAAGTCAAGGACTGAAACATACATACAACTTCATAAAAAGTGAATTAGAAGCAGAAAAAAAAGACAGAACCGATATTTCGGTCTACGCTGTGTCAAAAATTATTCCACAAACGACTGAAACACTAGAAGCGATTGGTCAAATGAAACACAATAACAAAATTCGCATGTAAACTTGCTCAATCGTAGTGAAAAGTCATACCAAAATTTCATCCTTAAATCAAAACTCTGCTCCGACTATAGTGATGACAAGAATGCTTTGATGTACTGATTCAATTATAGAACAATTATCTTCTTTTTTGCAGTCATCAATAAAATAAAGATAAAAATGTAATAAAGTTGTTTTGTATTTTTGATTGATTATAAAACCGAGAGATTCATTACTTGTAGATATAAATGTGCTAATTTATGGAAATTTATTTTTAAAAATCTAATTAACACATTCGACCCGATTCAGTTTTCTTAAAAAATTTTTTCGAGATGTTTATTTTCATGGCGATTTTACTTCTAATAAATGCACTTAATGACCTTTTCGTTATCTTCTACTGATTATCTGTCGTTCTCTTCTTTATATCACTACATAATGAGTCATTTTTTTCTGACCTACTGAATAA
>CAJNSZ010000053.1:576089-598659 GCA_905329745.1 Rotaria sp. Silwood2 | reverse complement strand
TAATAGAAGTAAAGTTTATCTGGCATTTTTTTCTTCGATCCATCTTTTTATTTTTCTGTATCTATCTATCACATATGCCCATAGTAATAAAACACATGCTCTCTCTATGAAACGTGAATTATGCGATCAAACTTTCCGTATGATCATTTCATTTCTTAGTTTGATAGTATCTCAATAATGTTAACGAGCTTCTTCAATGGTGTTCTTCTTCGTCCAGACTTAATTGCAAACACAGTCATTTGGGGTTCAATATCGTAGCAGAAAGAATTTGCGCTACCGTTTTTACCGTTGACATTGTATTAACCAAGAAAAGTCTTAATCCGTTGGTGAATTTTATCACCGAAACATATTTAGCAGATCTTGTTCGAGAGGTTCTTGTTTGTCGTTCTCAGAACAAAGGCAACTATGTGCAGCTTACATCATGATCCATCTCGTTGTATCCATTCAATGGACACCTTACCCATGTCGAACGTGCGTGACCTTTCTATATGTATATTTTCAAAGCAACATCATAACTGAGAAACAATATTCTATTCATGATCTCAAATCAAATGTTGCTTTCGTCGAACAAGCGAACTTCTGCAAGCGTAACTACGTTGATGACATGTGTACTTCGTATATATTCAAATCAGAAAATTTAATTGATATACTTGCAAGTCTATTTGCCTGCTGGAGCATCATAACGTGTCTGAGTGACATATTGATCTTTTACTATTGTCAATTCTTAATGAAAATACATCTTACGATAAATAGATGGATTACGTTGTTATGCCTAATCGAATCTGGTCGATGTGTTAATCTGCTTATAGGGTTTGGTTTCATTGCTTACATAATTCTTGATAACAGGCACTCTTTTCAGTTATATGGGTTTGCCATCTTGCTGTTAATATACTCTAGAAAAGTCTTGGTTGTGACGAGCAGCGTCTGGTAATAGTTGAGAAACCCTTGAATACCGATCGATCTGTACTCATTCTTGAAGAACCACAGCTTGAAAATGTCACTCAAATGCTTGTTCGTCAAACTGAACCAATGATATCTACCTTTATTCAATACCCAACATCAGTTAAATTAGAGACATGCATCAATTAGTATACGAAATACACTCATTGTCAAAGTAAAGAATTGAACGAGAAAGTACATATAGATAAGAGTAAGTTTTGAAATCAGTGAAAAACATCTTCGGTCAAAATAAAGTGATTCGCTCCTATCTTCCACCAAGAGTAGATCATTTACGTTACCGTTAAGATCAAAGAATACTTGTTTACTAATGAATCGATTACAGATACATTGACGATTGTCTTTATTTACTCGATGGGCGTCTGAATCAGTTATCTTCGTTCACAGTGGATATTAAATGTATCCAAAGATTACCAATAATCAAGGAGGTATACTATATTCAATTTAAAACTGTTGCATTCATTCTCATGAAATCCATCGTGCTGAACACGATTATCATACTTTCACTGAAGCTAGGTTGGAGAATAGAATAAATATTAAGGCTTTACTACTCTGCATTTTTATTGATTTTTAGTTGGAAATAAACCGTTTTTTTATCCTCAAATCTTTTCAAAAGTTAGTATTATGATAATTGGTTTGATAACATCATCTTACTCTAACCTATGTTTCAACTTGGTAAGTAATGATCAACATTTCCAATACAGAAATTCCATGAGAGAACTTCTCTCCATTTAGAAATTTATCGTGTATTAGCGTATAAGAAAAATATATTTGATTCGATCTCATCAAGTATTTAGAAGACTCCACCGAAGTCGAGAAAAAGATGTTCTGGGTTACTGTGTTTGTACCATTTTTCACTTCAACTACACTCACATCTTTAATTATCTTCGTAAAACAACTGAAAATAATGAGATTAGAAAGAGAATGTTCTTATCATTATTTGTATAGTCTTTGATTGTTTTCAATCGTCATATCAATCTATAGTGTAAAACACATTTAATAACTTTATTAAAACAATCATCTGTATTTTTCTGCACAAAAACACATCAATCCACTAAAAATATAATATCAATTTAACTCTTATTTTTTGTTTTGTTTTATACAATAAGACTGTCGGATGAAAATGCTGAAGTATGAAGATTTGTTTTTTGATGATGTTCAACAAGTGAATATAATTGTTCGAAACGTTTTAAACTATCTTGATAAGCTTGTTGTGATGAATGTATTGAACTAATCGATGGTGGTCGTATTGTTAATTGTTGTGCATGATCAGATGATATATCTGATGACCCATATACACCTTCATCTCTATCAATACTCGTAACTCGATTATTTAAATGTGTTAAATATCTTTCAACCTAAAAAAAATATTTTAAAAACTTCTTTTTCTTATTTGTTTTTAAATAAAGATTTAAATTACCTTTTCTGAATAACCAAAATCTCTTTGATGAATATCGCTAGTATTGATTACTTTCATATCTGCTGCTTGTTTAATTCCATATTGATAGATACGATTGGATGAATTCTATAAGAACAAAGAAGTTTAATCGTATTGAAAAAGAAAAGTGACGAGATTAATGTAGCATAGAATCATTAATCTATATGCTAACATACACATCGTCAATTCAAATGAAGCAAGGTCAAATAATCTTTTCTTTAACAATAGAAAATCGTTTGTGGGTGTCAATAAACATTTAAAAAAAAAAAAACATAAGAATTCTATGAGATATAATCAAAATTTTTGAAATGTCGAAATAATCGAATCAATTTAAGCGTTGTTGTTTTTTCTAATCAATATTACAACGGATTTTAATTATTCACACTTTGATCATAAGAGAAACAAAAAATTTCTAACGATTTTCTTGAATTTGTCTATTTGTTTCAAGATATCGAATATGTATTACTCAATATTTGTATTAGACAAACATATTTATATATATATACGTATAAATAATACATTGATCTTCGAGAATTCGGTATGATTCAAAAAGGAAATTGGATATGAAAGCTAGAAGGTCTATCGAATCGAATCAAGATTCGTAGGTTTCTATTAATTTAATTCTGTTTCATTTAAGCAGATATACAATCATAGAAAAGAACTTGCTTACTCTGCTGTTTTCTCAAGAAATGAAAAAGATGAAGTAGAATTGAGTCGTACTTTCAATTACATCTATAGTTTTGTTTCTTTAAATTATATAGATCCAATAGATAAAAAAAAAAACTTACTGTTGTTTCTTCGAGTACTTCAATTGTTGTTTTTTGTGATGAACCAGCTCGTTCATTTGAACTACTAGTACTGTCATCATATGAAGAATTTCGTGTTGAATTTCTTTGTGATTTTGTTTTGTTTGATCGTAATAGACAAGCAATTAAAAAACATATAGATATTAAAATAGCAGCAAGAAATATGATAATAAAAAATATTAAAAGTAATATTAAACTTGTATTTTCCATACTCAAATTTCTTATGTCTATTGTTTCATAAATTGAATGTATATTAATTGGTATTGATATTTTATTTGTTAAATTTCCAATATCATAAACTGTTACATTAATTGTAAATAATCCAATATTTGATGGCATTGAACAAAGAATTAATGTACCATTATTTGTTAAACTTATATTAAGTAATGGTGAAACAGTAAATGAATATGAGAATATATTCGATTGAAATCGATCACCATCTTGAATAATAAATTGAGTTATAATAAATGGTATTTTAGTTGTTTCATAAGGTATTAATATTGATTGATTAAATCGTAATGGATAAATAATATCAGGTGAATTATCATTACAATCACTAATTTGTATATAAAATAAAATTGAAGTTGATAATACTGGTATACCAAAATCAGTACATTGTAATTGTACAACTACTGATTGTTCAATTTCATAATCAAATACAGGTGAACCACTAATTTGTAATGAATATGCATTTGTTGTTAAAATAATTAAATTTAAACGAGTATCATTTAATGTACAACTAACACGATTATTATTATTATTACCAGAATCATTATCAGTTACATAGATGTATAACAAAGGTATATCTATAGGAAAAAAAAAATAATTATTTGATTTTAAATAAACTTTAAAACATTAACAATCATTTGCAGAGTTCAGAATTTTTGAACTTTGATCTGAACTGTAATCCTAATTTCAACGAAAAATTTTTTCTAGTCTAAAAACATAAGTTTTACAATGATGATAACTCATTTTTGTTCTATAAAAAAAAACTATTGAAATTTTCTCTTTCAATTAATTTTTTATACTATTTTAAAATTTTTTCATCAACATTAGTAAATCTGTTCGATGCTTAAAAATATCGTTCTTCTTGAAAACGAAATCTGTTTATTTACTTATTTCACATGAAGCATACTTCTTCAAGAAGAAAAGTCTTTTTTTGTTTTGTTTTCTTTTACCTTTTGATATACATTCCGATAGATTGATTTGATGATTATTCATAATCGTCCCATTAACTTCTGTTAATAAAACATTTGGTACATGATCATTGACATCTGTTACATCAATAGTTAATGTTGCATAATTGTTCAGCTGTGGTATACCATGATCACGAGCTAAATATATATATATATATATGTACTGAAGAAGTTAAAACAATTAGATATTGATCTCAACCTTTAATTGTTATGGAATATGAACGTTGTTTTTCATAATCCAAAGATTTTTTTAAATAAATTTCTCCTGTTTGTTGATTTATATTAAATATATTTAATTGATCTTCAATTGAATAAGTTATACGAGCATTTTCACCTTCATCCTGATCATTAGCATGAATTTTAAAAATAATAGAATCAATTGGTTGATTTTCTGGAAGAGATTTTCGATAAAACATTTGATCAAATATTGGTGCATTATCATTGACACTGAAATGATAAAATGATTTCCATAAAGAGAAAAAAAGAAACATTTTAAACAAAAAAAAAAAAAAAATAATTTACTCAGTAACAATTATTTCAATATTTTGTTCTCCTGATAATGATGGTTGTCCTCCATCATATGCAATTAATTTTAATAAATAATTTGATTTTATTTCACGATCTAAAGTTTTCTTAAGTTTAAGAATTGGTTTTGATCGTTTTAATAAAACAAATGGATTATTAATTATGGGATATAATTCATAATTCTGTATTGAAAATAAACCATAATCATTATCAACAGCTGATTCAAGTGGAATTTCATAATCAATAGGAAGATTTTCTGCTATAGGAAGTTGTATAAATGATTTTTTAAATGTTGGTGAATGATCATTGATATCTAAATGAAAATAATAAAAAAAATTCGTTACATACAAAAAAAACTATCATATAATTTAACCTTTGATGATAATTTGAATAGTTCGTATAGAAATATTATGTGTTGAAAAAGTTTGTAAAAAATTTAAATTAATTAAACATTCCGAACAATGACAAAATTTTTTTTCACAAAATTCTTCTCGATTTATTAACTGATTTGTTGTATATAAAGATTGATTTTGATTTAAATTAAAATATGTTCGAAATAAATATGATGATGGTAACCATTGAAGATTATTTGATGATGATATCGAAGAAAATACTAATGTATTTGATGGAAGTTCTTCATGAATATATATTCGTGATGTATTATTATTATCATATGCTGATATTGAAATAATCAAAATAAAGTAGAAAATTAACATTTTCTATCTAAAATAAACGAATAGAAAATATCAGGATTTAATATATTGATGAATATACAAAAATAAAATTCGATCTTATAAATGTAAGTTACTTTGGATTGATATTTCATATCTCGATAGTAAATTGGATTTTTTTCTTTGTCTATTGAGTTCAATATAGTACGAATACTGGTCACAACTGTATGTATTCGTTTCTTTTATTTCTATAAGTATAGACGAGCTGGTTCCCTTTATGTATATATGTTCAATCGAAAAGAAAAAAAAATGAACTTTCTCTTCTCTATCGTTTTCTTTTGCTCATTAGATTAATCACTTTTCTATTCACCATTGTAAATATGGTACCGTATATATAAGCCAATCGTGAATTTAATTGATTTCTTTTTTTTTTTTGAGATGATACCATGAATAACAGGTGCACATATTAACCTATCTGGTTATCTTTTTCTTTCAACAAAAAAAAAAAGAAAGCCCGGCGGTTCAACACCAGAGATCAATGTCATCTAAACATATGACATCATAAACATTTTGTCAATTGATCTAGAGAGAGAAGATGTCTATCGTTTGATGATCGGCATTCACACATATACTTGAAAAAAAACTATATATATATATATATCTTTAGTGGACTATTGGGAACAACAAAATAAAGCAATTATTAACACTTTATCGATAGTTCTTACGATTGAATAAATTCGATCACAAATCATATTTAGTATTTTGAGAAATACATAAAATCAAGAATCTATGAAGATGTCATATATAAAAATCGATAAATATATTATCTCGTTGATGATCATAATTTGATATTGACATGCAAGCTATAAAACTTAACTTTTTGTTTTTCCCTAGATCATACCTAAACACGTGTGAGTATCGATATTATATAGATATTCATGTCACTTGACATATCGGTATACAAATAGAAAAACAAAAGATTTGATTCCATTCATTTGTCAAGTATAATTTACATTTTTGGTGTTGATGTATAACCTCTTAAAGGGACCCTATGTATGTATGTCGACAGTTGATGTCTGTCTACTAAAATTCAATGTTTGTATGCTTTGACTCATTAGAGAAATCGTCATAGAACAGTCGCAAGAATGAACAATAGGATCAAAAGCAAGACGTGATTGCTGTTATACACCAATATGAATAACAGACAAACGATCGTAATACACTTGAAAAAAATAGTCCCGAGTCTGTTTTTTCAATTTATTTTAACAATACTAAATCACTTATTATTTTCATTTTCAATAAATTTATGTCTTCGTTGTACCCTTTCTATATCGAATGAATCACTTGAGACGATACATACATTGATATGATCACAATTAAATGATTTCATTTCATTCTTGTTGTTTTTTTTTTCTTCATCCGATTAACACTTTTGAAGTTTCATTTGATTTTATATATATATATAGTTTTGTTTTTGATTCAAAAATTACTTCCTTGTTTACATCTATACATAATCATAGATCAAATTACTATTCATCATTTTCTACTTGACACATATGTGTATTCATGTCAATATATATATCTGATATATGTATATGTCAAGAGTAAAAGGATTAGAGTTCATCAACAGCTTTTTATTTATCTAAGAGAACAATACGAAAACGGAAATCATACATAAAAAGAATAGATGATATTTATAGTGCATAAATGTTTGAAAAGAATAAATTTACTGTTTAATGAATATAACTAATGATTTTATTTTCTATCCTTGACCTTAAATTCATTCCCTTTTTTTTTTTTGTCAGATTAAAAGAAGATAATTACTTTATGAGATAAGTTGTCTAATGATCGAGTAGATGATTATCCGGTTCAATGATAAGCTTCTATCATAATTGTTATGATCATTTAGAATCCAATTAGTTACATATTTTTGAATTTATCCTATCGTTCAAAGTTAATATTGAACATCTTGCACTGATAATTTTCCTTAGAAAACAGTATAATTATAAAGAAATGATGAGTTGTTTGTCTTCCATTGTTGTAGAAACGATTTTTTGAATAAATCATATTAATGAATTGTTTTTGAAGTTTCTCAGAATAGAAATTAAAAATTTCGAAAAAAAAAAAAAACTATATTTAAATAATTAGTTGATTGTGATAACACTTTGATCACTTGTATGAAAGATGAGTTTTTTTTTTGAATTTTTTATAATTCAAATAATGAAATTCTTACAATCAAATTAGAGGAAAATAACTTTTGTACTAATTTTTTTATTTCTGAAAAATTAACTTACGAGAAAATATTTCCAACTGTCGAATCATTTTTCATTTGAGAACGTCGCCATTCGATCGACCATGATAAGTAATAAAAAGAGTCTTCTTTGTTTTGGTTTTCTAATCTTTACTTGTCAAGTTAAGGGTATTTTACTCGATTTTTGTTCTGTTGGCATAGAATCAATGAGCTCCTAAATGATCGAATTTTCGTCCATAGATATGTCTTATAGCTTCTCTGTTCATACATCTAAGGTTTGAATTTTTGTTCGGTCTACTCTTCTTCTGTTACTCAAGACTTTCTTTTGATTAGAACATTGTAAAAAGATTTCTATTATAAATTCTGTCATATAATATCGAATATCCTACCAGACCTATTTCGAATATATTTAATTTTTTCAGTAGGTTTATTATACAAAATATCCAGATCCTAATAAATTCCGAATTAGTAACAGATACCAGAATTTATGACATTTGAAGATTGAAAAATCAAACCAAAAGAAAATTTCTTATTAATTATCATAACTGATTGAAATGAAAAGCTAGTTGGTAGTTAAGAATGTTCTCTCGTAAATTCTTTTCGATCATATTTATTTTATTGTGTATGACCAAATGCTGATATATAAGCTTTATTATGTCTAATTGAACATGTTACATCAAACCAATATCCATTTATATCATCATTAAATATTGCTAATAATGTATCTTTCGATGAAGAATTTGTTAGACATTCGAGATCATCTAATTGAACATCCTTTATATGTTCAAATAATTGTTTTAATCGATGACCATTATTGAAATTCTCACCCATAGAAGAGCCAGACAATTCGAGATCTTCGAGACATGGCATAGATTTCAATATATGATATAAATGAATGTAAGAAATCGAATGAATTTTTATTTTTTGAATGAGTAAGATTTGTCATTATCGGTAATGGAAAATTAATTAATGCCAAACTTTTTCGTCCCCAATGGACAATTTAATATTCAGATATTTTAATTTTGGTATTTGTATGAGAATATCACGTAAACTACACATAACACTTTCAGTTGTTAAATTTTCTATATTTGTTTTTTTCAGGCCATTTAAGTAAAACAATCATTGGATTATCACAGGGTTAATACATTCGAATGATTTTAATTCAGGTAGTCCATTATGACAAGAGCATCCATTGCACCTAATGCTCGAACGCATAAATTTCTTAATGATTTCAAAGTTGAAATGTATTCTACAACTGATAATTCTTTTTTAAGAGAAGAAAAATTCATTTTAATTTTTTAAGTTTTCTAACGTTTACCTATATGAACTTCACAAAGTCTCAATGAATGAAGACATCAACATTCGAATATGTCTATCATTGATTAATGTAACTGCTGTTAAATGTTTTATCATTGTTTGCCACATTTCACCATCAATTATATGATTATAATTTACATGTTTGAAATTAAATTTTAAATACAATTGATTATCTTTCAATAATCGATTAAAACGAGAATTAAGTTTAAAAAATGCTCTGTATATATTATATGCATCCAAATATTCGAAAACTTCCATCATAACTTCATCACTCAAAATTTTCAGTACTGTCACCATTGTAATTTATCTAAAAAAAAAAGAAACTTATTACTGTAGAATTTTAATTATGATTGTTATCTTTCGTCAATTTTCTTAATGTTTGATAGGTTAATCCAGAGAAACTATGATCACGTTGATTAAATATGAAAGTGAATAATGCATTCCTTTGATGAAGAAATGGTAGAAGAAAGCTGAAAGTTTTGTATTGAGACACTCAATCCATCCTGGCTCTAAGTGACAATATTGTTCGATACATATTCATGCAAACTTCAGTATCATCAGCCATAGAATGATCCTGAAAAGTGTTTAATGGCTATTTACTCTTCCATCTACTGAGATGCTTAAGAGTAAATGAGAAAAACAAAATCTTTTTTTAACATTAGAAAAAGATAATATTCATTGTCATTTTATGCAATAATCATGACAATTATTATAGTATTAGTGATCGGTATACACATTGGGAAACTCTTACAAGTTTTTTTTTTTCATGATTGAATGATTACAGATAATTTTAATTTTTCTTTGAAAGCGTTTCAAATGTTATTTAATTTTAAAAAAATTCTGTTTGTTTTTTGAATTGATATGTTCAAATCAAGTTCGAGTCTTGTAATAATTGGCTATTACATTTATTCAAAAGTGACTAATTATCTAAAAGCAAAGTGAAAACAAAAAAGACAAATCAAATCTTATCCAGAAAATTTTAAAATATCAAGCATTTAAAACAAATATTTCTGTATGCTAAATTATTCATCTCGTTTTCTTTTAAAGAATCATGAATAGTATTTCGTTTCTGTCGAATCTTTCGGCAAAAAAAAGATTAGTCGTACGTAATGTGTACAAGTAACATAAGAAAAATGTGATGCATTTCTTTGAAGCCGTTCTCATCTTTTAAAATTATAGATTGCCTCAATTCAGGATATGGATGTGGCATCTTCCATTATCATCATCTATATCCACACCTCCATCAGTACCAAACAGTAAGAGTTATGGCAATTTCTTAGTGTCGAATTGAGGAGATTCCTGAATTTTACTCCATGTCGACATGGAAAAATCCTTCTCCTGAGGCGGTTTAAACTAGATCTCATTTAAAATGATTAATATCAAGAAGTAATACTTAAGTATATATTGATTAGTAACGAATAAACATTAAATTTTTATGTGAAAAAAATTTTAAAAATCAGTGACAAATGACAAGTCAAGATTTTTGGGAGTTTTAGTTGGTTAAATTGAAATTGTGCGGTTAGTTCTCTTTTGATTTCATCACTTCTATCAATGAAATATATAGAGTGTCGTGCAGATTTAAATATGAACATGAATTTCTATTTATCTAGATTATTCTTAGAAACTCGAATGACAATGTCAATGATTAATGATTATTAAATTTCATGAGTGAAAAATCCCTAGAGCAGTTTTCATACACAACTGATCAGATATCGTCTTTGGAACATATTTAAAAAAAATATTCAGTCAATCTAAATATTGCAAATATTCAATGAACATTTTATTTGATAATAATTCAGATTCTATGATTGCATGAATATGGCTTATTATGGACAATAACGATGTTTCAAAAGCTTTGTTTGAATTCTTTTCATACTACAGAAATATGTTTTTGATCGTCTAGCGAACTGGCTGTATATACTCAAGTTTGTGTATTGTTTAATTAGTCAAAAAACTTGCGGAGTTCGTTGCCTATTACAGTTGTGTTATGCAATCTCCAGATAAATCAATTCGAAGGCATTTGTTTTTTTTCCAATAGTGTACCATAGTTGTATTGATTGTTGCTTTCCGTTCTGTCGCTCATGTCAGGTAATACACAGAGAGAAGTGGTTGCATCACTACTACGGTGCGCAAAAAAAAGCATTGAATTAAACAAGCAAAATTTGCCGACGTATTTTACCTACAGAAGTGTAAGAAAGGAAAAATATTGTTACGAACCATACTCAGTTTTTATACGTCGTCGTCAATCATCATGGATGGAGGAAAGAAATCAAACCGCGTGATTCTCGACATTAGTCCAAGAGAGCAATGGAAAAATGGACATGGATATTGTGGTGAAACTTCACTTCAATCTATCGGTATACTATTATTTTCATGGTTTAAGGATATTTTCTTCACATGTATGTGTGTCTTTTTACAGGTCTGTACTATGGTTGTTGGATTTCACAACAGTTAATTCGTTCGATCAATGAAGGAGAACTTCTAATAACTGATGATGAAAATGATGCGGACACGCTTGATACTCTTCTTTTTGACTTTGAGAGGTGGCCTTTTGATAATGAACGAGAACCTCAATTTGAAAAATACTGTGCGTGGCTCAAACAACACCTTGTTCGACAACATCCTTGCATTATCGCCGTTTATGTTGATGATGCAGATGACAAAAGTGATGAATATGATCATATTATGCCTGCAATTGGAATTCAATATAGTGGAACAGATCATGTATACAATCCACAAGATGTAATTCTATTCTACAATTTGTTCGATTTGAAGCTTCTCGAACGACAACTGAGCAAAAAAGATATGATTAAAACAAGAGGTGCATGCAAGAACACAACGGACACTGGCGGTTGTCTTCCACAGCAAATCAACTATGGCTATGCTATTTTAGGCATTAAAGATGAGCAACAGGTAACCGTGCCGGTTCGCCTTAAAGTCAACTTGTCAAACGAACCAAACGTATCGATGGGTGCTGATCCAGTTATAATGCAAGGTACAGTCGTTGTGCTCGATCTTGTACCCGATCGAAATTATGTTCTTCTGCGCTATAATTCTTACAAACAAGTACCAAAGTCAGGTGATACTCAAGCGTTTCTTCGTTCTAATTATCATAAGCATCATGAGTTTCGAGCCGATAGTTGCACTTACACGTACGTCGATCCAGAAGGAATTCCATCGAACGGTTCAACTTACTACCGTTGTGTACCTGCCTGAGAAAAGCATTAAATCTACGTTTAACAAATATTGATTGTTGTTTTTATTCAAATATTAGCTGAGTAAAACTGACGAAACATCATCGACGTAATTTTCAAAATTTATTCAAATATATAATAGAATAGGAAGTCTCTATCAGAGCAAAGATTACTATTTAGAAATTTATTCGACAATATACTTCGTGTATGTTCGATATTGAGCTTTCGGTTGTTGAAGTAAGATCTAGTTTAAAACGTTAGAAGATTAAATTGATTTTACAAGCTCAACTTCGAACATAAATGTATCTCATCATTTTTGCAAGATATTGAAAGAGAATCTTTTACTTTAACTAAAAGCTTTGTATATTGCTAATTCTTCTAATCATATCTCTCAAGAAATAACAATAACACAAACAATGATTTTTGTGTAACTTAATGTTTTGCTTCAAAATTCCATGTCGCACACGCTTACATTAAACTCCACATTGTCAATTTTTTTGCCGTCTCCTCTCGAAAGTAAAAATGGCTTCAAGAGTTTTGTTTTTACTCAATCCGCTAGTGATGAAATATACTTGCTTTCAAGAACGTCCACTGTTGCGAGTTCTACATGGAAATAAGCAGACACTTTATTTGTTTGTAGAGTGTAGGTGTTGTTATGGATGTATGTTACATTTAGTGTAAGTGTTTCGACGAAGATTTTCTTTCAATTCAGACTAATGCTCACACTCTACCTGTAATATAAATTTGAGGCCACCCGAAAATAGTGTGACTAAAAGAGTCGAAAACAAAAGAGATGTGGTTAATTTCGGGCATGCGAATATACCTATCGGAACTAGCTTTTTGTGCTTTACTGTCTGTGTGTATTGATTTACTCATGTTCTATGGTATGTTAATCTTCTCTTGGTTTCTTCCTCGTATCCTTATTTTCATATTCTCATGTCCACTTAGTTCTTCTATTGACATAGTTTCTAGAACAGAAATCCAATACGTGCAGAGAGGAGCAGTAAAGAGAGCAAGTAAAAGTTAAGAAGTAGTCAAAAACAGTTATCTTCACATGTTTTCTCACATCTCTCTCTCTAACATCCATTGAGTTCTCATAGTGATGTCAGGACTATAGTGCAATTTATTCTATTTAGTGCATCCGCTAGTAGAATAAAAATTCAAACGTATTTCTAATAATTGACTACAGAATCATAGAATCTACTTAAAAGTAAAAATAAAAGTAAAAAGCTTTCAGTGCAAATCCTATAGAATTAAAATGTGAAACGTGATGGAGTAATCTCGTATACATCTATCATATTTCGTGGTGGGCGTGGCTGAAATGGAGACCTAACACATACGCACATACTTACACACCTTCAAACAGACTAAGATATTGATTTAGAAAATGAGATCGTAAATAATAAAAGCATTGTGGATATTCACGAAGCATTGACTGACATAAATGAATAGCAATATGATTTGGACTCAATGATTGACTATTATATCCGAGATCTTGAAATATGTGAAATAGATCAATGGGCCAATGATTCTAATGAAATCAAAGAGCAAATTCAAACAATAAAATTCTAATTGAAATTGAAACATGCACAACTTGTATAAATAAAATTAACTAAACTTTTATTTTTGAAATTCGAATTATGATAGAGATTCATACCAAGTCCGGATAAAAATATGTGCAATTATCTCATGAGAAATAAAAAGTTTAATCGATAAAATTTGTGGTTAGAATTCTTGAATGTGGGTTCATTGGCTTCATCTAAATTTCATGAAAATGATACTGATTTTAGTCAATAAATCTTATTGATCTACATTTGACATATTCTTCTCATGGTTGAAACAAGTGACCGACTACATGTTTGACAAAACAAGACAAGTAAAATTTCTTTTGTACGTGTGCAATATGATGACGTTCACATAGAGAAAATCTGTCAGCCCACTAAACTAACCACGCTGACCTAGCTGGAATTGTCCATAAAACGAGTGATGAATCTCAAGTAGCAACAAAATGCATCGCTTCCACACTTTTCTGATAAGTAAAGCGAAGTGTCCTATTTTGTTGATTGATCTCATTAACGTGTACCGAACTTGTTCGACCAATATACACGTCTTGGCCTTATTAATGCTGTTGATCTCTACACGATACTCCTTCAGTATCATTTTACCTTTCAACCGTGAAGGCTCTGGAAGAAAATCAGTATGGAAAAATTAGCTTACATCAGCCACCTGAATGACGGCATCTTCATTAAGTAGCTCAGCAACATTTCTATTTAACTCAGTGGATGAACCAGTGCCTATATTTGACAAAAAATCTTCGATGTAATTTCAAGTTCTTGATGAATGTCTCCTTTAAAAGTATATCGTCTTTTGTTAGAACTGTGTCGTTTGTTTTTCTTGCTCTCAGTGAAAGCACATTTAATACGAATAGAATAGAATCGAACTTCGAGTAAATCAGTAATCACAAGTCATCAAATACAAGCTAACAGACCTATGTAAAGTGAACGAATGATAAAAATCTTGATCACCTATTAATCCATAAAATTGCTTGTTCATTATGTATATTGAAGACTTACATTACGAATAGTCCGAGAGATCGTTCAATACTATAGAAGTATGTCGAAGTATCTGAAAATTTGTTACAATTGCAAATAAAACATTCTTTCTGTAATCTTTGGTTTGTATTACAAGAAAAAATGCCATAAATTGGAACTAATCAAGAATTTGTTTTTCTTTTACCTTGAAATTGCATTGGCATGCTATCCAAAAAAAAAACTGAAAGCTATTCATCAACAAAATGCTGCTTTACTTTTCTGACTGCTCATAGTATTTTTCCTGATGAATAAGGATACTTGCATCATGGCACATTCATTCATCTAAATACTATTCGTTCTCTTGCGTTCTGTTTTCTGACAAATGCTGATTGCAACAGTACAACGCAATGTATATGTGCGCTTAACTATAATATTTAACTTTGTGTACATGGATATTAAATAGTTGTGCTTTTTGTAACATATACTTTCAGACATGTCCCACTGTCTTCTCGACATTTTTCCTGTGGAACTATTGCATGACTTATTCAGCTACTTTGCAGCACATGAAATTCTCATTTCGTTTTCACATGTGAGCTCTTATGTTGATGACGTATTACACGCTTATTTCGACTATCGTTTGGACTTGCAATCAATTCGGAAGTCCCATTTTAATTTTGCATGTCGACATATCACATCTGATCGAGTCATCTCATTGATTCTGTCTGACAATAAAGACACACCCGGTCAATCACAACTTTTTCTTTCTCTTTTTCAACTTGAACAGTTCACTCGACTTAGATCAATTAAATTAGTCGATATCGCATTGAATTCATGGGAAATGATTGCTTCGAAATTGCACATATTGAAGGAGTTACAGTCGCTATCAGTGATCAATACGTCGCATAAATATGAAATGAATCCACCGTGGCACAATTTTTCAACAGAAAAAATCTATCAATCTAATTCTCCTCTATTCGATTCGTTAGCACAAGTAATATCTCGATTGACCCGCCTGCAACTATCACATGGTCAATTCTTAATATCGATGTCAGCTCTTCAACTTCGTCATTTGAAACTTGATCACTGTTCGGTTAATCTCTTCGAACACATGTTCAACATAGCACCAAAGCTAATATCACTCAATATTGGTCTCGAACAAAGACAATTAAATATCGAATCCATTTGTTGGCTACCAGAGGTGATTCGATTCGTTTTAAGAATGGATGGTAAGACTCTCAATGAGGAAAAAGTTACTTATCAGGATGCCAAAATTCACTCTCCTCCTCCTTCTTTCTGTTTGAGTTCTATGTGGTTTCCCGGGGAAATGTAAAATTGTTTGTTTAGAATTTTAATGATGTTCGAGAAAAAAATATGTTATCTTCTAATTGATAGATACAAGGATTTCGATGGATCAAATAGAACAACTTTTTCGGCGTATGCCTCGAGTGAAACATTTTGAATTGTATGCTCAAGGTCAAACTGATATTGTTGATGGACACAGATGGAAAATGTTGACGAGTTCTTTGATCATACTGAAGTTTATGTTAAAAGTTCGACTGGATTTCGTTGAAGAAGTTCTTGATTCATTTCGTAGTTCATATTGGCAAGAAGAAAAATGCTGGTTTGTTGCATACAATAGCAAACATCTCTTTTCCGTGCCTAGCTTTGCCGACCGCAAAGTTTCGAATTACTTTCGACCACCTATCCATTCAACTACACCTAATCCTACAATCTATTATGATCAAATAACTGATCTCAGCCTATATCAAGATTCAATAAAAAATTGGCCTCGTCTTAAGTACGTCACAACATTAGAACTCTACTGTCATATTCGTCATTCAATTCTTCAGACTGTTTTCAATCTTAATCGAATACAACATTTGATTCTATCTTCATCCGTCGATAGATCTATAGTAATATTAACTCTAAATGAAATGACTAATCTCCGTCATATTTCTATCTGGAAGAACGTGCCAAGATTTCTTGAATATGTACGAAACCTTGAAATGGATCAAATTCGAACGGTTGATCTCGGAGGTGATTTCGATATTAAAGATCATAATATCATCGATTCGCTTGGTTCTGTTTTTCCGCGTGTCGAACGTTTACGAATACCACTCAATCACGCCTGTGTATGTCTTGATCATCTCATAGATAATTTGAAATATCTTGCTCAAGTATCATTCTTTTGTAATCGAATACATGACATCGATCGATCAGAACAGTCTGAACAATTGAAACATGTGATTCTCACAAATAGTAATTCCAATTGTCGATACGATCGATTATTGAGATCGATACATGTTTGGATCGATGATACATTGCAAAAGATTTAAGTTCTTCACAAGATATTGAATATAATTATATATGTGATACTGATTTTCGTATGTTTGATGACGTAGTTTTTTTTTTTTTCATTAGATACTTTTCAAAACTTCAAAATCAACTCTCTACGATTGGAATTTTACGATAAATAAAATAAGTTTTTGTTGTTTCATCTTTATATCTCAATAGAAAAATCAAACTAACTTCAAACGAAATTAACGTTTCATATTATAAAGTAAAAAATAAAATTGAATTGAAAAATGATTAACTATAGACAAGAAAACATCATCTTATCTCTCATTAATATCTTCACCTTCGAAAACTAATGCAAATTTATCCATTAAAATGACTTGTTGAAATATTTTTGTAATATATCATTGATAACAAGAAACAAGATCAATATTAATATCTATATTAAAATGAGTAAATGAATAACAAACAATTCAAATATATCCTGCTAGATTAGCGAGTCAAAAGTATTGTTTGTTTTTTTTTTTATTGTTGATACATAGTTTGCTAACAGAAATCGAAGACAAATGAAAAAATTTTTCTTCTAAATGAACATATATCAACAAAATTGTCAAAGTGATTTTTATATTTTAATTAATATACAAACATACGTATTCAATAATACATTTCAAGATGACTAGAATTGCATGAAGGTTATTTCCCTCTTAATGAACGTACAATATTCATCTCCATTTCTAAGGTCTTAAGAAGTTTGATTAAGATAAAAAATCAAACATATAAATTTGTCTTTCAATACATGATTTTATCAAACACTGTTGACTTTGGCATAACCTAAGACTATAGATGTAATAGAATACTTCGAATAAGGTTATTAAAAAAAAGAACCGATCATTTATCATAGTCGAAAGAATACAAAAAAAAAAAGCATCTAATGCTTTGACATATTTATAGTACTCCATTAGTAATTCAAGTCTTACACCAG
The DNA here is from genome assembly GCA_905329745.1 of Rotaria sp. Silwood2. Lineage (NCBI taxonomy): Eukaryota > Metazoa > Rotifera > Eurotatoria > Philodinida > Philodinidae > Rotaria > Rotaria sp. Silwood2. The sequence continues at coordinate 580,496 of CAJNSZ010000053.1, read as the reverse complement.
AAGACTATTCATTCACGATAAAAACAAACACATACTTTGAAATAACATTGTTCGTGTATTAAAAAAATAAGTATTTAATTGTTGTCTACGAACATTTATAATAGTTCGAGTAACATTACATGAAGAAGAAAAAATTATATTGCAGTTTCAAATCATGAATAATTCACTTTTTGTTATGTATTCATACTTATATAAATTTTCTAATATTGATTAATAGAATTATTCAAATTCATAGTTCTCCGAAATGATATTTTACCATACATTTAATGAATTTATGAGAATGAAACATTTTGTTTTTTTTTAAATCTAAGTACATCTTGACATTAATTGATATGAGTATTACATTACATTCTAGTAAGAACAAATACTCTTTCCGATAAGTATTATGATGATAATTGAATGAAACCAAATGACTATCTTTATAAAATACCTAATGAGTTATGTATACTGAAATGACATAGCTAGAAAAAAACATTGATTGTTTTAATGCATTATTTCATTTTCAGAATTAAATTAAGAAAAAAACTCGATTTTTGAATAAGAATATTTCGAATTGAATATAATGAACGGATTTAAGAGGTTATAGCAAGTAGAAATATAAATAAGGGAAAAATAAGAATTAATTAATTATTCTTTCGAACTAATATTAATCATTGAATAACACAGAAAAAGACAAAAGTTTTCACTTTATGCATCTCCATTTATAAAATACTGTTAGTATAAAGAGTCTTGTTAAAAACTATATGGAATTGAATCTATTTGTTCTTAGCAATATAAGTGAATACGAATATGGAAACGAAAAATTTTCTTGTAACTGACATAGAAATCCAAAAACGAATTCTAAATGGAATAAATTCTTTTAAAAGATTGCAAGATAATAGCGAAACAAAAAATCTCGTTCTAGAAAAGAACAGATCTTTAGAAAACTGGTTTTGTAAGGACGATCTTTGCAGTTCGAACTCACTGAAAATCTTGAACTTTTGCTTTTATACATCTGACAGTTATTCTCTAATTAAATTTAACTTTTTTATATAAAGAATCAAATCCAAATTATTTTACATATATACTCTAAAGCTACATAGTCATCATTTTCCAAGAACAAACAAGAAATTTTCAATAGTGCACCTTATATTAATACAACTTAATTTTGTTAACTTTTACTTTCATGTATCGTTATTGATATTAAAATAAAGTATGGTCATTAGATACATTCTTGCATACTATATCATCATCCTGAATATCAAAAGAAATCTTTTTCTTCCAAGAATTTCACATAACAATGTTATACGATTACAGATTACTTTAGTCAAAATCAACATTGTCATAGATGTGAAATAAATCATTTTAAAAGTACCATCGTAAAAATTTTGATCTTTTTGATAACGGAAATATACAAATCAAGTATTTCTTTCACTTTGATATTGACTATTCTATACATATATATATGTTCAAGAAAGAAAAATACAATTAAGTGAGAGATCTTTTTCTTTTCTTTCTTTTTTGTCATTTTCTTTTTACTTCTTTCACGTTCGATCATAAGTATGAATTGAATCCGTTTCTCATATAATGCATGTGTAACTTAGATCAACAAAAGTAACAGAACGAAAATCAGTCTCCAGAGAAAAATCAACGAAAAAGAAGAAAAAAAAACGAAAGTTCGAAAGCGTCATCAACACTTTTCCTTGAACAAAATGGGATCGAAAAATGGCAAATATGATTTTGAACATGGAATTTCATCACAAAACTATGATGAGACATTACCATCATTTTCATCAGAACTAAATGGATCTATAGCAACAAAAAAATCACGAAAAGATATTACATCTATACCAACATGTATTCATCAAGATATATTAATAGATACATCGACAACAAATATTGATAATTTATCTCTTGTTTGGCTTGATACAGATATTCATCAACGACCATCAAATGTTGATGTAGAAGTTAAATTAAAAAATCTTGTTAATTATGTTCGAGTATTTGATCGAGTTGACGCATGTGAAAGATATATTAAACAAATTGGTAGAATGAATAATAATAATCATACAAGACAGGAAAAATTACTTGTTATTATTTCAACAACACTTGCTCCAACACTTATTCCACATTTACATGATCTTTCACAGGTTAAATATATTTATATATTTGGAAAATCAAAATCAATTTCAAGAGCACATGAACAATGGTTACGAAAAAATAATAAAGTATGTCCCTAAATAGAAAGATTTTCTATTTCTAATAATTATTTTTCTTTTAGGTAAAAGGTTTATATAATTCATCTCGAACTTTAATAGCTCAAATAATTCAAGATCAAAATTAAAAATAATCAAACTTAATAAACTTTTGTTATTTAAGGAATGTTTTTCTTTGTTTTTATGTTTGCTTATTTATATACGCATATTTTTTCTTTTTCAATTTCATTGAAATATTTAATGTTGAATTTCATAGAAGTCATTATGAATAATTATATTGAATAAATTCATTTTAAATACTAGAATTTGTTTTTTTTTTCAAGTTTTATTTATTGTTGTCAACATAAATTTGTGATAAAAAAGAAAACATGTAAGTCAGAAATAATTTGTTTTTCATCTAAGAAAACTACGATATTTTTGTTTACGAGAAAAGAAAAATGCATTTCTAATCATGTATTTGATTTGATTGGACTAGACGACGCATTCATTAATTCTTCATAAGTTTCACGCCACATTCGACCAGATTTTTCCAATGAACTAAAATTAGAAATAAAAAAAACGACGAATCTTTTTCATTTATTTTTAAAATAGAATATTCTTTTATTTACGTTAATATATCAATAAATGCTCGTCCCATAGGTTTAACAATATAAGGAATATTATATTTCTGACATAATTCAATCACATCCGGTTGGATTTTATAAAGATTATGACGAGGCATCATAGGAAATAAACTAAAACAAGTAATATATATATCACTGTTTTTTTTTCTAATACTACTTTTATAAATAGATAAACATACTGATGTTCAATTTGAAAATTTAAATGACCAGTAAACCAATCATTGAAAAATGATTTTTCAATATTACATGTTGCTTTTAATTGCATTCGAAACCAACATAATTTGTCATCATCAGGTGATATATCCATAACGACATGATTTGATTGTGTAACAACCACTACATTAACATACATAAATATTGAAAAAAATAAAATGAGAAAAAAAAAAACAAGATGAAAGACAAAATTAAACATACCGAACCAAGTACCCTCAAATAATCTAAAGAAAAAAACAAATATATTACATTAAATTCATATAATTGATATTACCGAATTAGAAAATGTAATTTCAATGCACCAATTAAACCAAGTTTTAATGGCATTATTGAAAAATATTTAACATAATACAATGTTAACCATGCAAGATCCTATAATAAAAATTACTAAAATCAATAGAAAATTTTCTGCCATATTTTACCATCCATTTTTTTCGTTTAATTGCATGTTTTATTGTCATAAATTGAAAATAGACAGGAAATAAAAGTGGTGCAGCTAAGATATAAACAAAAACAAAAAAGTTATTAGAACAAAATCCTAGCGGAATTAATATATAAAACACCATATACTTTTTTTGTTGCTAATTATAGGAAAATCTTTTTATTCTATCTATTTTAAGACACATATCGTCATCCTCTTTATACTTAATCTTTTAGAAATTTAATAAGCAAGGAGATAACACATATATTCTAACCCGATGGATTCTACAAGCTAGCATCCGTGGGAAATACAAATGTTTACGATATACAGGGTATAACAAAATTATAGCCCATCTTTTGTCGTTGAGATTTTTCAATGAAGACGAATAGCTAGATCAAATCTAAATAGTAATTTCGATAGCCCTTGAAGTTCTCTATCGAAAACAGTATAGATCAAAATCCCCAAAAAAACTTTCCTTAGAAAGTTTTACAAAAAACCGAAGTGCTCTAAAATCAAGTGCCAGAGGCACTTGAGAAAAACATTTTAAAATATACTCATCGGAAAGAGCAAAAAATTCTGAGCAAAATGAGGGGTCGCCCAGTTCTCTACGATGTTTCCTTATAAAGTTATAAGCAGCAGAAAAGTGAAAAAAAGTGTGTTTTAAAGCTATTTTTAGCGATTTTTTGATGAATTTTAAAGTTTTTTCACTTTTCTGATGCTTATAACTTTATAAGGAAACATCGTAGAGAACTGGGCGACCCCTCATTTTGCTCAGAATTTTTTGCTCTTTCAGATGAGTATATTTTGAAATATTTTTCTCAAGTGCCTCTGGTACTTGATTTTGGAGCACTTCGGTTTTTTGTAAAACTTTCTAAGGAAAGTTTTTTCGAGGATTTTGATCTATACTGTTTTCGATAGAGAACTTCAAGGGCTATCGAAATCACTATTTAGATTT